>BTHF01000070.1:0-76907 GCA_033242345.1 Citrus unshiu
GAAGTGGGCCAGCCCCACCCCCCAAGGCTATAGCCCACCCGTTTTTGTGGGCTTTTTCCGCTGGACGAACTTGGCGCCCCGGCCTTCGGGCGGTTATTTTTAGGCGCGGCTGTGCCCGCGGCCTATTTTTGGCACACGAAGGCACCTCGCAAAGGTCTCGCGCCATTCCGAGTCCGGCGGACGAAGTCGGCCAGCGCCACCCCCCAAGGCTATAGCCCACCCGTTTTTGTGGGCTTTTTCCGCTGGACGAACTTGGCGCCCCGGCCTTCGGGCAGTTATTTTTGGGCGCGGCTGTGCCCGCGGCTTATTTTTGGCACACGGAGGTGCCTAGCAAAGTCTCGCGCCATTCCGAGTCCGGTGGACGAAGTGGGCCAGCCCCACCCCCCAAGGCTATAGCCCACCCGTTTTTGTGGGCTTTTTCCGCTGGACGAACTTGGCGCCCCGGCCTTCGGGCGGTTATTTTTGGGCGCGGCTTTGCCCGCGGCCTATTTTTGGCACACGGAGGTGCCTCGCAAAGTCTCGCGCCATTCCGAGTCCGGCGGACGAAGTTGGCGAGCCCCACCCCCCAAGTCTATAGCCCACCCGTTTTTGTGGCTTTTTTCCGCTGGACGAACTTGGCGCCCCAGCCTTCGGGCGGTTATTTTTGGGGTCGGCTGTGCCCGCGGCCTATTTTTGGCGCACAGAGGCACCTGGCAAAGTCTCGCGCCATTCCGAGTCCGGCAGACGAAGTTGGCCAGCCTCTCCCCCCAAGGCTATAGCCCACCCGTTTTTGTGGCCTTTTTCCGATGGACGAACTTGGCGCCCTGGCCTTCGGGCTGTTATTTTTGGGCGCGGATGTGCACGCAGCCTATTTTCGGAACACGGAGGTGCCTCATAAAGTCTCGCGCCATTCCGAGTCCGGCGGACGAAGTTGCCAGCCCCACCCCCCAAGGCTATAGCCCACCCGTTTTTGTGGCTTTTTTTCCGCAGGACGAACTTGACGCCCCGGCCTTCAGGCCATTATTTTTGGGCGCGGCTGTGCCCTCAGCCTATTTTTGGCACACGGAGCTGTCTCGCAAAGTCTCGCTCCATTCCGAGACCGGCGGACGAAGTTGGCCAGCCCCCACCTCCCAAGGCTATAGCCCACCCGTTTTTGTGGGCTTTTTCCGCTGGACGAACTTGGTGCCCCGGCCATCGGGCGGTTTATTTTTTGGGCGCGGCTGTGCCCGCAGCCTATTTTTGGCACACGGAGGCGCCTCGCAAAGTCTCGCGCCGTTCCGAGTCCGGCGGACGAAGTTGCCCCAGCCCCACCCCCCAAGGCTATAACCCACCCGTTTTTGTGGCTTTTTTCAGCTGGACGAACTTGGCGCCCCAGCCTTCAGGGCGGTTATTTTTTAGCGCGGCTGTGCCCTCAGCCTTTTTTGGCACACGGAGGCGCCTCGTAAAGTCTCACGCCATTCTGAGTCTGGCGGACGAAGTTGGCCAGCCCCACCCCCCAAGGCTATAGCCCACCCGTTTTTGTGGCCTTTTTCCGATGGACGAATTTGGCGACCCGGCCTTCGGGCGGTTATTTTTGGGTTCGGCTGTGCGCGCGGCCTATTTTTGGCGCACGGAGGCGCCTCGCAAAGTCTCGCGCCATTCCGACTCCGGCGGACGAAGTTGGCCAGCCCCACCCCCCAAGGCTATAGCCCACCCGTTTTTTGTGGGCTTTTTCCGCTGGACGAACTTGGCGCCCCGGCCTTCGGGAGGTTATTTTTGGGCGAGGCTGTGCCCGCGGCCTATTTTTGGCACACGGAGGTGCCTCGCAAAGTCTCGCGCCATTCCGAGTCCGGCGGACAAAGTTGGCCAGCCCCACCCCCAAGGCTATAGCCCACCCGTTTTTGTGGGCTTTTTCCGCTGGACGAACTTGGCGCCCCGGCCTTCGGGCGGTTATTTTTGGGCGCGGCTGTGCCCGCGGCCTATTTTTGGCACACGGAGGTGCCTCTCAAAGTCTCGCACCATTCCGAGTCCGGCGGACGGAAGTTGGCCAGCCCCACCCCCCAAGGCTATAGCCCACCCGTTTTTGTGGCCTTTTTACGCAGGACGAATTTGGCGCCCCGGCCTTCGAGCGGTTATTTTTGGGCGCGGCTGTGCCCGCGGCCTATTTTTGGCACACGGAGGGGCCTCGCAAAGTCTCGCGCCATTCCGAGTCCGGCGGACGAAGTTGGCCAGCCCCACCCTCCAAGGCTATAGCCCACCCGTTTTTGTGGGCTTTTTCCGCTGGACGAACTTGGCGCCCCGGCCTTCGGGCGGTTATTTTTGGGCGCGGCTGTGCCCGCGGTCTATTTTTGGCACACGGAAGCACCTTGCAAAGTCTAGCACCATTCCGAGTCCGGCGGACGAAGTCGGCCAGCCCCACCCCCCAAGGCTATAGCCCACCCGTTTTTTGTGGGTTTTTTTCCGCTGGAGGAACTTGGCGCCCCAGCCTTCAGGCGGTTATTTTTGGGCGCGGCTTTGCCCGCGGGCCTATTGTTGGCACATGGAGGCACCTCGCAATGTATCGCGCCATTCCGAGTCCGGCGGACTAAGTTGGCCAGCCCCACCCCCCAAGGCTATAGTCCACCCGTTTTTGTGGGCTTTTTCCGCTGGACGAACTTGGCGCCCCGGCCTTCGGGCGGTTATTTTTGGGCGGGGCTGTGCCCGCGGCCTATTTTTGGCACACGGAGGCGCCTCGCAAAGTCTCGCATCATTCCGAGTCCGGCGGATGAACTTGGCCAGCCCCACCCCCCATGGCTATAGCCCACCCGTTACTGTGGGCTTTTTCCGCTGGACGAACTTGGCGCCCCGGCCTTCGGGCGGTTATTTTTGGGCGGGGCTGTGCCCGCGGCCTATTTTTGGCACACGGAGGCGCCTCGCAAAGTCTCGCGCCATTCCGAGGTCCGGCGGATGAACTTGGCCAGCCCCACCCCCCATGGCTATAGCCCACCCGTTACTGTGGGCTTTTTCCGCTGGACGAACTTGGCGTCCCGGCCTTCGGGAAGTTATTTTTGGGCGCGGCTGTGCCCGCGGCCTATTTTTTGCACACGGAGGCACCTCGCAAAGTCTCGCGCGATTCCAAGTCCCGCGGACGAGTTGGCCAGCCCCACCCCCAAGGCTATAGCCCACCCGTTTTTGTGGCCTTTTTCCGATGGACGAACTTGGCGCCCCAACCTTCGGGCGGTTATTTTTGGGCGCGGCTGTTCCCGCGGCCGATTTTTGGCACACGGAGGCGCCTCGCAAAGTCTCTTGCCTTTCCGAGTCCGGCGGACGAAGTTGGCCAGCCCCACCCCCCCACGGCTACAGCCCACCCGTTTTTATGGCCTTTTTCCGCTGGACGAACTTGGCGTCCCGGCCTTCGGGCGGTTATTTTTGGGCGCGGCTGTGCCCGCGGCCTATTTTTGGCACACGGAGGGACCTCGCAAAGTCTCGCGCCATTCCGAGTCCGGCGGACGAAGTCGGCCAGCCCCACCCCCCAAGGCTATAGCCCACCCGTTTTTTGTGGGTTTTTTCCGCTGGACGAACTTGGCGCCCCAGCCTTCAGGCGGTTATTTTTGGGCGCGGCTTTGCCCGCGGCCTATTGTTGGCACACGGAGGCACCTCGCAATGTCTCGCGCCATTCCGAGTCCGGCGGACTAAGTTGGCCAGCCCCACCCCCCAAGGCTATAGTCCACCCGTTTTTGTGGGCTTTTTCCGCTGGACGAACTTGGTGCCCCGGCCATCGGGCGGTTATTTTTGGGCGCGGCTGTGCCCGCAGCCTATTTTTGGCACACGGAGGCGCCTCGCAAAGTCTTGCGCCATTCCGAGTCCGGCGGATGAAGTTGGCCAGCCCCCACCCCCCATGGCTATAGCCCACCCGTTACTGTGGGCTTTTTTCCGCTGGACGAACTTGGCGCCCCGGCCTTCGGGCAGTTATTTTTGGTCGCGGCTGTGCCCGCGGCCTATTTTTGGCACACGGAGGCACCTCAGAAAGTCTCGCGCGATTCCAAGTCCCTGCGGGACGAAGTTGGCCAGCCCCACCCCCCAAGGCTATAGCCCACCCGTTTTTGTGGCCTTTTCCGCTGGACGAACTTAGCGCCCCGGCCTTCGGGGCGGTTATTTTTGGGTGCGTCTGTGCCAGCGGCCTATTTTTGGCACACGGAGGCGCCTCGCAAAGTCTCGCGCCATTCCGAGTCCGGCGGACGAAGTGGGCCGGCCCCACCCTCCAAGGCTATAGCCCACCCGTTTTTGTGGGCTTTTCCGCTGGACGAACTTGGCGTCCCGGCCTTCGGGCAGTTATTTTTGGGCGCGGCTGTGCCCGCGGCCTATTTTTGGCACACGGAGGCACCTCGCAAAGTCTCGCGCGATTCCAAGTCCCGGCGGACGAAGTTGGCCAGCCCCACCCCCCAAGGCTATAGCCCACCCGTTTTTTGTGGCCTTTTTCCGATGGACGAACTTGGCGCCCCAACCTTCGGGCGGTTATTTTTGGGCGCGGCTGTTCCCGCGGCCGATTTTTGGCACACGGAGGCGCCTCGCAAAGGTCTCTTGCCTTTCCGAGTCCGGCGGACGAAGTTGGCCAGCCCCACCCCCCACGGCTACAGCCCACCCGTTTTTATGGCCTTTTTCCGCTGGACGAACTTGGCGTCCCGGCCTTCGGGGCGGTTATTTTTGGGCGCGGCTGTGCCCGCGGCCTATTTTTGGCACACGGAGGGACCTTGCAAAGTCTCGCGCCATTCCGATTCCGGCGGACGAAGTTGGCCAGCCCCACCCCCCAAGGCTATAGCCCACCCGTTTTTTGTGGGTTTTTTCCGCTGGACGAACTTGGCGCCCCAGCCTTCAGGCGGTTATTTTTGGGCGCGGCTTTGCCCGCGGCCTATTGTTGGCACACGGAGGCACCTCGCAATGTCTCGCGCCATTCCGAGTCCGGCGGACTAAGTTGGCCAGCCCCACCCCCCAAGGCTATAGTCCACCCGTTTTTGTGGGCTTTTTCCGCTGGACGAACTTGGTGCCCCGGCCATCGGGCCACCCGTTTTTGTGGGCTTTTTTCCGCTGGACGAACTTGGTGCCCCGGCCATCGGGCGGTTATTTTTGGGCGCGGCTGTGCCCGCAGCCTATTTTTGGCACACGGAGGCGCCTCGCAAAGTCTCGCGCCATTCCGAGTCCGGCGGATGAAGTTGGCCAGCCCCACCCCCCATGGCTATAGCCCACCCGTTACTGTGGGCTTTTTCCGCTGGACGAACTTGGCGCCCCGGCCTTCGGGCAGTTATTTTTGGTCGCGGCTGTGCCCGCGGCCTATTTTTGGCACACGGAGGCACCTCAGAAAGTCTCGCGCGATTCCAAGTCCCGCGGACGAAGTTGGCCAGCCCCACCCCCCAAGGCTATAGCCCACCCGTTTTTGTGGCCTTTTTCCGCTGGACGAACTTAGCGCCCCGGCCTTCGGGCGGTTATTTTTGGGTGCGTCTGTGCCAGCGGCCTATTTTTGGCACACGGAGGTGCCTCGCAAAGTCTCGCGCCATTCCGAGTCCGGCGGACGAAGTGGGCCGGCCCCACCCCGCAAGGCTATAGCCCACCCGTTTTTGTGGCCTTTTTCCGCTGGACGAACTTGGCGCCCCGACCTTCGGGCGGTTATTTGTGGGCGCGGCTGTGCCGCGGCCTATTTTTGGCACTCGGAAGCCGCTCGCAAAGTCTCGCGCCATTCCGAGTCCGGCGGACGAAGTTGGCCAGCCCCACCCCCGAAGGCTATAGCCCACCCGTTTTTGTGGCCTTTTTACGCAGGACGAACTTCGCGCCCCGGCCTTCGAGCGGTTTTTTTTTGGGCGCGGCTGTGCCCGCGGCCTATTTTTGGCACACGGAGGGGCCTCGCAAAGTCTCGCGCCATTCCGAGTCCGGCGGACGAAGTGGCCCAGCCCCACCCCCCAAGGCTATAGCCCACCCGCTTTTGTGGCCTTTTTCCGCTGGACGAACTTGGCGCCCCAACCTTCGGGCGGTTATTTTTGGGCGCGGCTGTTCCCGCGGCCTATTTTTGGCACACGGAGGTGCCTCGCAAAGTCTCTCGCCATTCCGAGTCCGGCGGACGAAGTTGGCCAGCCCCACCCCCCACGGCTACAGCCCACCCGTTTTTATGGCCTTTTTCCGCTGGACGAACTTGGCGTCCCGGCCTTCGGGCGGTTATTTTTGGGCGCTGCTGTACCCGCGGCCTATTTTTGGCACACGGAGGGACCTCGCAAAGTCTCGCGCCATTCCGAGTCCGGCGGACGAAGTTGGCCAGCCCCACCCCCCAAGGCTATAGCCCACCCGTTTTTTGTGGGTTTTTTCAGCTGGACGAACTTGGCGCCCCAGCCTTCAGGCGGTTATTTTTGGGCGCGGCTTTGCCCGCGGCCTATTGTTGGAACACGGACGCACCTCGCAAAGTCTCGCGCCATTCCGAGTCCGGCGAACTAAGTTTGCCAGCCCCACCCCCCCAAGGCTATAGTCCACCCGTTTTTGTGGGCTTTTTCCGCTGGACGAACTTTACGCCCCGGCCTTCGGGCGGTTATTTTTGGGCGCGGCTGTGCCCGCGGCCTATTTTTGGCTCGCGGAGGTGCCTCACAAAGTCTCGCGCCATTCCGAGTCCGGCGGACGAATTTGGCCTGCCCCACCCCCCAAGGCTGTAGCCCTCCCGTTTTTGTGGGCTTTTTCCGCTGGATGAACTTGGTGCCCCGGCCTTCAGGCGGTTATTTTTGGGCGCGGCTGTGCCCGTGGCCTATTTTTTGTACACGGAGGTGCCTCTCAAAGTTTCGAGCCATTCCGAGTCCAGCGGATGAAGTTGGCCAGCCCCACCCCCCAAGGCTATAGCCCACCCATTTTTGGGGCCTTTTTTCGCTGGACGAACTTGGCGCCCCGGCCTTCGGGCAATTATTTTTGGGCGCGTCTGTGCCCGCGGCCTATATTTGGCACACGGAGGTGCCTCGCAAAGTCTCGTGCCATTCCGAGTCCGGCGGACTAAGTTGGCCAGCCCCAACCCCCAAGGTTATAGCCCACCCGTTTTTGTGGGCTTTTTCCGCTGGACGAACTTGGCACCCCGGCCTTCGGGCGGTTATTTTTGGGCGCGGCTGTGCCCACGGCCTATTTTTGGCACACGGAGGTGCCTCGCAAAGTCTCGCGCCGTTCCGAGTCCGGCGGACGAAGTTGGCCAGTCCCACCCCCCCAAGGCTATAGCCCACCCGTTTTTGTGGCCTTTTTCCGCTGGACGAACTTGGCGACCCAGCCTTCGGGAGGTTATTTTTGGGCGCGTCTGTAACCGCAGCCTATTTTTGGCACACGGAGGCACCTCGCAAAGTCTCGCGCCATTCCGAGTCCGGCGGACGAAGTCGGCCAGCCCCACCCCCGAAGGCTATAGCCCACCCGTTTTTTAGGCCTTTTTACGCAGGACGAACTTGGCGCCCCGGCCTTCGAGCGGTTATTTTTGGGTGCGGCTGTGCCCGCGGCCTATTTTTGGCACACGGACGGGCCTCGTAAAGTCTCGCGCCATTCCGAGTCCGGCGGACGAAGTGGGCCAGCCCCACCCCCCAAGGCTATAGCCCACCCGTTTTTGTGTCCTTTTTCCGCTGGACGAACTTGGCGCCCCAACCTTCGGGCGGTTATTTTTGGGCGCGGCTGTTCCCGCGGCCTATTTTTGGCACACCGGAGGTGCCTCGCAAAGTCTCTCGCCATTCCGAGTCCGGGCGGACGAAGTTGGCCAGCCCCCACCCCCCACAGGCTACAGCCCACCCGTTTTTATGGCCTTTTTCCGCTGGACGAACTTGGCGTCCCGGCCTTCGGGCGGTTATTTTTGGGCGCGGGCTGTGCCCGCGGCCTATTTTTGGCACACGGAGGGACCTCGCAAAGTCTCGCGCCATTCCGAGTCCGGCGGACGAAGTGGGCCAGCCCCACCCCCCCAAGGCTATAGCCCACCCGTTTTTTGTGGGTTTTTTTCCGCTGGTGGAACTTGGCGCCCCAGCCTTCAGGCGGTTATTTTTGGGCGCGGCTGTTCCCACGGCCTATTTTTGGCACACCGGAGGTGCCTCGCAAAGTCTCTCGCCATTCCGAGTCCGGCGGACGAAGTGGCCCAGCCCCACCCCCCAAGGCTATAGCCCACCCGCTTTTGTGGCCTTTTTCCGCTGGACGAACTTGGCGCCCCAACCTTCGGGCGGTTATTTTTGGGCGCGGCTGTTCCCGCGGTCTATTTTTGGCACACGGAGGCGCCTCGCAAAGTCTCTCGCCATTCCGAGTCCGGCGGACGAATTTGGCCAGCCCCACCCCCCACGGCTACAGCCCACCCGTTTTTATGGCCTTTTTCCGCTGGACGAACTTGGCGTCCCGGCCTTCGGGCGGGGTTTTTTGGGCGCTGCTGTGCCCGGGGCCTATTTTTGGCACACGGAGGGACCCTCGCAAAGTCTCGCGCCATTCCGAGTCCGGCGGACTAAGTTGGCCATCCCCACCCCCCAAGGCTATAGTCCACCCGTTTTTGTGGGCTTTTTCCGCTGGACGAACTTGGCGCCCCGGCCTTCGGGCGGTTATTTTTGGGCGCGGCTGTGCCCGCAGCCTATTTTTGGCACACGGAGGCGCCTCGCAAAGTCTCGCGCCATTCCGAGTCCGGCGGATGAAGTTGGCCAGCCCCACCCCCCATGGCTATAGCCCACCCGTTACTGTGGGCTTTTTCCGCTGGACGAACTTGGCGCCCCGGCCTTCGGGCAGTTATTTTTTGGCGCGGCTGTGCCCGCGGCCTATTTTTGGCACACGGAGGCACCTCGCAAAGTCTCGCGCGATTCCAAGTCCCGCGGACGAAGTTGGCCAGCCCCACCCCCCAAGGCTATAGCCCACCCCGTTTTTGTGGCCTTTTTCCGCTGGACGAACTTAGCGCCCCGGCCTTCGGGCGGTTATTTTTGGGTGCGTCTGTGCCCGCAGCCTATTTTTGGCACACGGAGGCGCCTCGCAAAGTCTCGCGCCATTCCGAGTCCGGCGGACGAAGTGGGCCGGGCCCCACCCCGCAAGGCTATAGCCCACCCGTTTTTGTGGCCTTTTCCGCTGGACGAACTTAGCACCCCCGGCCTTCGAGCGGTTTTTTTTGTGCGCTGCTGTACCCGCGGGCCTATTTTTGGCACACGGAGGGACCTCGCAAAGTCTCGCGCCATTCCGAGTCCGGCGGACGAAGTTGGCCAGCCCCACCCCCCAAGGCTATAGCCCACCCGTTTTTTGTGGGTTTTTTCAGCTGGACGAACTTGGCGCCCCAGCCTTCAGGCGGTTATTTTTTGGGCGCGGCTTTGCCCGCGGCCTATTGTTGGAACACGGACGCACCTCGCAAAGTCTCGCGCCATTCCGAGTCCGGCGAACTAAGTTTGCCAGCCCCCACCCCCCAAGGCTATAGTCCACCCCGTTTTTGTGGGCTTTTTCCGCTGGACGAACTTTACGCCCCGGCCTTCGGGCGGTTATTTTTGGGCGCGGCTGTGCCCGCGGCCTATTTTTGGCTCGCGGAGGTGCCTCACAAAGTCTCGCGCCATTCCGAGTCCGGCGGACGAATTTGGCCTGCCCCACCCCCCAAGGCTGTAGCCCTCCCGTTTTTGTGGGCTTTTTCCGCTGGATGAACTTGGTGCCCCGGCCTTCAGGCGGTTATTTTTGGGCGCGGCTGTGCCCGTGGCCTAGTTTTTGTACACGGAGGTGCCTCTCAAAGTTTCGAGCCATTCCGAGTCCAGCGGATGAAGTTGGCCAGCCCCACCCCCCAAGGCTATAGCCCACCCGTTTTTGGGGCCTTTTTTCGCTGGACGAACTTGGCGCCCCGGCCTTCGGGCAATTATTTTTGGGCGCGTCTGTGCCCGCGGCCTATATTTGGCACACGGAGGTGCCTCGCAAAGTCTCGTGCCATTCCGAGTCCGGCGGACTAAGTTGGCCAGCCCCAACCCCCAAGGTTATAGCCCACCCGTTTTTGTGGGCTTTTTCCGCTGGACGAACTTGGCACCCCGGCCTTCGGGCGGTTATTTTTGGGCGCGGCTGTGCCCACGGCCTATTTTTGGCACACGGAGGTGCCTCGCAAAGTCTCGCGCCGTTCCGAGTCCGGCGGACGAAGTTGGCCAGTCCCACCCCCCAAGGCTATAGCCCACCCGTTTTTGTGGCCTTTTTCCGCTGGACGAACTTGGCGACCCAGCCTTCGGGAGGTTATTTTTGGCGCGTCTGTAACCGCAGCCTATTTTTGGCACACGGAGGCACCTCGCAAAGTCTCGCGCCATTCCGAGTCCGGCGGACGAAGTCGGCCCAGCCCCACCCCCGAAGGCTATAGCCCACCCGTTTTTTAGGCCTTTTTACGCAGGACGAACTTGGCGCCCCGGCCTTCGAGCGGTTATTTTTGGGTGCGGCTGTGCCCGCGGCCTATTTTTGGCACACGGACGGGCCTCGTAAAGTCTCGCGCCATTCCGAGTCCGGCGGACGAAGTGGGCCAGCCCCACCCCCCAAGGCTATAGCCCACCCGTTTTTGTGTCCTTTTTCCGCTGGACGAACTTGGCGCCCCAACCTTCGGGCGGTTATTTTTGGGCGCGGCTGTTCCCGCGGCCTATTTTTGGCACACGGAGGTGCCTCGCAAAGTCTCTCGCCATTCCGAGTCCGGCGGACGAAGTTGGCCAGCCCCACCCCCCACGGCTACAGCCCCACCCGTTTTTATGGCCTTTTTCCGCTGGACGAACTTGGCGTCCCGGCCTTCGGGCGGTTATTTTTGGGCGCGGCTGTGCCCGCGGCCTATTTTTGGCACACGGAGGGACCTCGCAAAGTCTCGCGCCATTCCGAGTCCGGCGGACGAAGTGGGCCAGCCCCACCCCCCAAGGCTATAGCCCACCCGTTTTTTGTGGGTTTTTTCCGCTGGTGGAACTTGGCGCCCCAGCCTTCAGGCGGTTATTTTTGGGCGCGGCTGTTCCCACGGCCTATTTTTGGCACACGGAGGTGCCTCGCAAAGTCTCTCGCCATTCCGAGTCCGGCGGACGAAGTGGCCCAGCCCCACCCCCCCAAGGCTATAGCCCACCCGCTTTTGTGGCCTTTTTCCGCTGGACGAACTTGGCGCCCCAACCTTCGGGCGGTTATTTTTGGGCGCGGCTGTTCCCGCGGCCTATTTTTGGCACACGGAGGCGCCTCGCAAAGTCTCTCGCCATTCCGAGTCCGGCGGACGAATTTGGCCAGCCCCACCCCCCACGGCTACAGCCCACCCGTTTTTATGGCCTTTTTCCGCTGGACGAACTTGGCGTCCCGGCCTTCGGGCGGGGTTTTTTGGGCGCTGCTGTGCCCGGGGCCTATTTTTGGCACACGGAGGGACCTCGCAAAGTCTCGCGCCATTCCGAGTCCGGCGGACTAAGTTGGCCATCCCCACCCCCCAAGGCTATAGTCCACCCGTTTTTGTGGGCTTTTTCCGCTGGACGAACTTGGCGCCCCGGCCTTCGGGCGGTTATTTTTGGGCGCGGCTGTGCCCGCAGCCTATTTTTGGCACACGGAGGCGCCTCGCAAAGTCTCGCGCCATTCCGAGTCCGGCGGATGAAGTTGGCCAGCCCCCACCCCCCATGGCTATAGCCCACCCGTTACTGTGGGCTTTTTCCGCTGGACGAACTTGGCGCCCCGGCCTTCGGGCAGTTATTTTTTGGCGCGGCTGTGCCCGCGGCCTATTTTTGGCACACGGAGGCACCTCGCAAAGTCTCGCGCGATTCCAAGTCCCGCGGACGAAGTTGGCCAGCCCCACCCCCCAAGGCTATAGCCCACCCGTTTTTTGTGGCCTTTTTCCGCTGGACGAACTTAGCGCCCCGGCCTTCGGGCGGTTATTTTTGGGTGCGTCTGTGCCCGCAGCCTATTTTTGGCACACGGAGGCGCCTCGCAAAGTCTCGCGCCATTCCGAGTCCGGCGGACGAAGTGGCCCAGCCCCAACCCCCAAGGCTATAGCCCACCCGCTTTTGTGGCCTTTTTCCGCTGGACGAACTTGGCGCCCCAACCTTCGGGCGGTTATTTTTTGGCGCGGCTGTTCCCGCGGCCTATTTTTGGCACACGGAGGCGCCTCGCAAAGTCTCTCGCCATTCCGAGTCCGGCGGACGAAGTTGGCCAGCCCCACCCCCCACGGCTACAGCCCACCCGTTTTTATGGCATTTTTCCGCTGGACGAACTTGGCGTCCCGGCCTTCGGGCGGTTATTTTTGGGCGCTGCTGTGCCCGCGGCCTATTTTTGGCACACGGAGGGACCTCGCAAAGTCTCGCGCCATTCCGAGTCCGGCGGACGAAGTTGGCCAGCCCCACCCCCCAAGGCTATAGCCCACCCGTTTTTTGTGGGTTTTTTTCCGCTGGACGAACTTGGCGCCCCAACCTTCGGGCGGTTATTTTTTGGCGCGGCTGTTCCCGCGGCCTATTTTTGGCACACGGAGGCGCCTCGCAAAGTCTCTCGCCATTTCCGAGTCCGGCGGACGAAGTTGGCCAGCCCCACCCCCCACGGCTACAGCCCACCCGTTTTTATGGCATTTTTCCGCTGGACGAACTTGGCGTCCCGGCCTTCGGGCGGTTATTTTTGGGCGCTGCTGTGCCCGCGGCCTATTTTTGGCACACGGACGTACCTCGCAAAGTCTCGCGCCATTCCGAGTCCGGCGGACTAAGTTTGCCAGCCCCACCCCCCAAGGCTATAGTCCACCCGTTTTTGTGGGCTTTTTCCGCTGGACGAACTTGGCGCCCCGGCCTTCGGGCGGTTATTTTTGGGCGCGGCTGTGCCCGCGGCCTATATTTGGCACACGGAGGCGCTTCACAAAGTCTCGCGCCATTCCGAGTCCGGCGGACGAAGTTGGCCAGCCCCACCCCCCAAGGCTGTAGCCCTCCCGTTTTTGTGGGCTTTTTCCGCTGGATGAACTTGGTGCCCCGGCCTTCAGGCGGTTATTTTTGGGCGCGGCTGTGCCCGTGGCCTATTTTTTGTACACGGAGGTGCCTCTCAAAGTTTCGAGCCATTCCGAGTCCAGCGGATGAAGTTGGCCAGCCCCACCCCCCAAGGCTATAGCCCACCCGTTTTTGGGGCCTTTTTTCGCTGGACGAACTTGGCGCCCCGGACTTCGGGCAGTTATTTTTGGGCGCGGCTGTGCCCGCGGCCTATTTTTGGCACACGGAGGTGCCTCGCAAAGTCTCGCGCCATTCCGAGTCCGCGGCGGACGAAGTCGGCCAGCCCCACCCCCCAAGGCTATAGCCCACCCGTTTTTGTGGCCTTTTTACGCAGGACGAACTTGGCGCCCAGACCTTCGAGCAGTTATTTTTGGGCACGGCTGTTCCCGCGGCCCATTTTTGGCACACGGAGGGTCCTCGCAAAGTCTCGCGCCATTCCGAGAACGGCGGACGAAGTGGGCCGGCCCCACCCCCCAAGTTTATAGCCCACCCGTTTTTGTGGCCTTTTTCCGCTGGACGAACTTAGCGCCCCGGCCTTCGGGCAGTTATTTTTGGGTGCGTCTGTGCCCGCGGCCTATTTTTGGCACACGGAGGCGCCTCACAAAGTCTCGCGCCATTCCGAGTCCGGCGGACCAAGTTGGCCGGCCCCACCCCGCAAGTCTATAGCCCACCCGCTTTTGTGGCCTTTTCCCGCTGGACGAACTTTGCGCCCCAGCCTTCGGGCGGTTATTTTTGAGCGCGGCTGTGCCCTCAGCCTTTTTTGGCACACGGAGGCACCTCGTAAAGTCTCACGCCATTCTGAGTCCGGCGGACGAAGTTGGCCAGCCCCACCCCCCAAGGGTATAGCCCACCCGTTTTTGTGGCCTTTTTACGCAGGACGAACTTGGCGCCCCGGCCTTCGAGCAGTTATTTTTGGGTGCGGCTGCGCCCGCGGCCTATTTTTGGCACACGGAGGGGCCTCGCAAAGTCTCGCGCCATTCCGAGTCCGGCGGACGAAGTTGGCCGGCCCCACCCCCCAAGGCTATAGCCCACCCGTTTTTGTGGCCTTTTTCCGCTGGACGAACTTAGCGCCCCGGCCTTCGGGCGGTGATTTTTGGGCGCGTCTGTGCCCGCAGCCTATTTTTAGCACACCGAGGCGCCTCGCAAAGTCTCGCGCCATTCCGAGTCTGGCGGACGAAGTGGGCCAGCCCCACCCCCCAAGGCTATAGCCCACCCGTTTTTGTGGCCTTTTTACGCAGGACGAACTTGGCGCCCCAGCCTTCGAGCGGTTATTTTTGGGCGCGGCTGTGCCCGCGGCCTATTTTTAGCACACGGAGGGGCCTCGCAAAGTCTAGCGCCATTCCGAGTCCGGCGGACGAAGTGGGCCAGCCCCACCCCCCAAGGCTATAGCCCACCCGTTTTTGTGGCCTTTTTCCGCTGGACGAACTTGGCGCCCCAACCTTCGGGCGGTTATTTTTGGGCGCGGCTGTTCCCATGGCCTATTTTTGGCACACGGAGGCGCCTCGCAAAGTCTCGCGCCATTCCGAGTCCGGCGGACGAAGTTGGCCAGCCCCACCACCCACGGCTATAGCCCACACCGTTTTTATGGCCTTTTTCCGCTGGACGAACTTGGCGCCCCGGCCTTCGTGCGGTTATTTTTGGGCGCGTCTGTGCCCGCGGCCTATTTTTGGCACACGGAGTCGCCTCGCAAAGTATCGCACCAATCCGAGTCCGGCGGACGAGGTGGGCCAGCCCCACCCCGCAAGGCTATAGCCCACCCGTTTTTGTGGCCTTTTTCCGCTGGACGAACTTGGCGCCCCAACCTTCGGGCGGTTATTTTTGGGCGCGGCTGTTCCCGTGGCCTATTTTTTTGCACAAGGAGGTGCCTCGCAAAGTCTCGCACAATTCCGAGTCCGGCGGACGAAGTTGACCAGCCCCACCCCCCACGGCTATAGCCCACCCGTTTTTATGGCCTTTTTCCGCTGGACGAACTTGGCGTCCCGGCCTTCAGGCGGTTATTTTTGGGCGCAACTGTGCCCGCGGCCTATTTTTGGCACACGGAGGGACCTCGGAATGTCTCGCGCCATTCCGAGTCCGGCGGACGAAGTTGGCCAGCCCCTCCCCCCAAGGCTATAGCCCACCCGTTTTTGTGGGTTTTTTCCGCGGGACGAACTTGGCGTCCCGGCCTTCAGGCGGTTATTTTTGAGCGCAACTGTGCCCGCGGCCTATTTTTGGCACACGGAGGGACCTCGGAATGTCTCGCGCCATTCCGAGTCCGGTGGACGAAGTTGGCCAGCCCCTCCCCCCAAGGCTATAGCCCAACCGTTTTTGTGGGTTTTTTCCGCGGGACGAACTTGGCGCCCCGGCCTTCGGGGGGTTAGTTTTGGGCGCAGCTGTGCCCGCGGCCTATTTTTGGCACACGGAGGCACCTCACAAAGGCTCGCGTAATTCCGAGTCCGGCGGACTAAGTTGGCCAGCCCCACCCCCCAAGGCTATAGCCCACCCGTTTTTTGTGGGCTTTTTCCGCTGGACGAAGTTGGCGCCCCGGCCTTCGGGCGGTTATTTTTGGGCGCGGCTGTACCCGCGGCCTATTTTTGGCACACGGAGGCGCCTCGCAAAGTCTGACGCCATTCCGAGTCCGGCGGACGAAGTTGGCCAGCCCCACCCCCCCAAGGCTGTAGCCCTCCCGTTTTTGTGGGCTTTTTCCGCTGGACGAACTTGGCGCCCCGGCCTTCGGGCGGTTACTTTTGGGTGTGGCTGTGCCCGCGGCCTATTTTTGGCACACGGAGTCGCCTCGCAAAGTATCGCGCCAATCCGAGTCCGGCGGACGAAGTTGGCCAGTCCCACCCCCCAAGGCTATCGCCCACCCGTTTTTGTGGGCTTTTTCCGCTGGACGAACGTGGCGCCCCGGCCTTCGGGGGGTTATTTTTGGGCACGGCTGTGCCTGCGGCCTATTTTTGGCACACGGAGGCACCTCGAAATGTTTCGTGCCATTCCGAGCCCAGCAGATGAAGTTGGCCAGCCCCACCCCCCAAGTCTATAGCCCACCCGTTTTTGGGGCCTTTTTCCGCTGGACGAACTTGGCGCCCCAGCCTTCGGGCGGTTATTTTTGGGCACGGCTGTGCCCGCAGCCTATTTTTGGCACACGGAGGCACCTCGCAAAGTCTCGCGCCATTCCGAGTGCGGCGGACGAAGTTGGCCAGCCCCACCCCCCAAGGCTACAGCCCACCCGTTTTTGTGGGATTTTCCGCTGGACGAACTTGGCGCCTCGGCCTTCGGGCGGTTATTTTTCCGCGCGGCTGTGCCCGCGGCCTATTTTTTGCACATGGAGGTGCCTCGCAAAGTTTTGCGCCATTCCGAGTGCAGCGGATGAAGTTGGGCAGCCCCACCCCCCAAGGCTATAGCCCACCCGTTTTTGGGGCGTTTTTCCGCTGGACGAACTTGGCACCCCGGCCTTCGGGCGGTTATTTTTGGGCGCGGCTGTGCCCGCGGCCTATTTTTGGCAGACGGAGGCACCTCGCAAAGTCTCGCGGCATTCCGAGTCCGGCGGACGAAGTTGGCCAACCCCACCCCCCAAGGCTATAGCCCACCCGTTTTTGTGGCCTTTTTCCGCTGGACGAACTCGGCGACCCGGCCTTCGCGCGGTTAATTTTGGGCGCGGCTCTTCCCGCGGCCTATTTTTGGCACACGGAGTCGCCTCGCAAAGTTTCGCGCCAATCCGAGTCCGGCGGACGAAGTTGGTCAGCCCCACCCCCCAAGGCTATAGCCCACCCGTTTTTGTGGGCTTTTTCCGCAGGACGAACTTGGCACCCCCGGCCTTCGGGCAGTTATTTTTGGGTGCGACTGTGCCTGCGGCCTATTTTTGGCATAGGGAGGCGCCTCACAAAGTCTCGCGCCATTCCGAGTCCGGCGGATGACGTTGGCCAGCCCCACCCCCCAAGGCTATAGCCCACCCGTTTTTGTGGCCTTTTTCCGCTGGACGAACTTGGCGCCCCGGCCTTCGGGCAGTTATTTTTGGGCGCGGCTGTGCCCGCGCCCTATTTTTGGCACACGAAGGCACCTTGCAAATTCTCGCGCAATTCCGAGTCCGGCGGACGAAGTCGGCCAGCCCCACCCCCAAGGCTATAGCCCACCCGTTTTTGTGGCCTTTTTCCGTTGGACGAACATGGAGCCCCGGCCTTCGGGTGGTTATTTTTTAGCGCGGCTGAGACCGCGGCCTATTTGGCACACGGAGGAGCCTCGCAAAGTCTCGCGGCATTCCGAGTCCGGCGGACGAAGTCGGCCAGCCCCACCCCCCAAGCCTATAGCCCACCCGTTTTTTGTGGCCTTTTTCCGCTGGAAGAACTTGGTGCCCCGGCCTTCGGGCGGTTATTTTTGGGCGCGGCTGTGCCCACAGCCTATTTTTGGCACACGGAGGCACCTCGGAGAGTCTCGCGCCATTCCGAGTCCGGCGGACGAAGTTGGCCAGCCACACCCCCCAAGGCTATAGCCCACCCGTTTTTGTGGCCTTTTTCCGCTGGAAGAACTTGGCGCCCCGGCCTTCGGGCAGTTATTTTTGGGTGCGACTGTGCCTGCGGCCTATTTTTGGCATAGGGAGGCGCCTCACAAAGTCTCGCGCCATTCCGAGTCCGGCGGATGACGTTGGCCAGCCCCACCCCCCAAGGCTATAGCCCACCCGTTTTTGTGGCCTTTTTCCGCTGGACGAACTTGGCGCCCCGGCCTTCGGGCAGTTATTTTTGGGCGCGGCTGTGCCCGCGCCCTATTTTTGGCACACGGAGGCACCTTGCAATTCTCGCGCCATTCCGAGTCCGGCGGACGAAGTCGGCCAGCCCCACCCCCAAGGCTATAGCCCACCCGTTTTTGTGGCCTTTTTCCGCTGGAAGAACTTGGCGCCCCGGCCTTCGGGCAGTTATTTTTGGGTGCGACTGTGCCTGCGGCCTATTTTTGGCACACGGAGGCACCTCGGAGAGTCTCGCGCCATTCCGAGTCCGGCGGACGAAGTTGGCCAGCCCCACCCCCCCAAGGCTATAGCCCACCCGTTTTTGTGGCCTTTTCGGCTGGAAGAACTTGGCGCCCCGGCCTTCGGGCAGTTATTTTTGGGTGCGACTGTGCCTGCGGCCTATTTTTGGCATAGGGAGGCGCCTCACAAAGTGTCGCGCCATTCCGAGTCCGGCGGATGACGTTGGCCAGCCCCACCCCCCAAGGCTATAGCCCACCCGTTTTTGTGGCCTTTTTCCGCTGGACGAACTTGGCGCCCCGGCCTTCGGGCAGTTATTTTTGGGCGCGGCTGTGCCCGCGCCCTATTTTTGGCACACGAAGGCACCTTGCAAATTCTCGCGCAATTCCGAGTCCGGCGGACGAAGTCGGCCAGCCCCACCCCCAAGGCTATAGCCCACCCGTTTTTGTGGCCTTTTTCCGTTGGACGAACATGGAGCCCCGGCCTTCGGGTGGTTATTTTTTAGCGGCGGCTGAGACCGCGGCCTATTCTTGGCACACGGAGCTGCCTCGCAAAATTTCACGCCATTCCGAGTCCAGCGGATGAAATAGGCTAGCCCCACCCCCCAAGGCTATAGCCCACCCGTTTTTGGGGCCTTTTTCCGCTGGACGAACTTGGCGCCCCGGCCTTCGGGCGGTTAGTTTTGGGCACGGCTGTGCCCGCAGCCTATTTTTGGCACACGGAGTCGCCTCGCAAAGTATCGCGCCAATCCGAGTCCGGCGGACGAAGTTGGCCAGCCCCACCCCCAAGGCTATAGCCCACCCGTTTTTGTGGCCTTTTTCCGCAGGACGAACTTGGCGGCCCGGCCTTCGGGAGGTTAATTTTGGGCGCGGCTCTTCCCGCGGCCTATTTTTGGCACACGGAGTCGCCTCGCAAAGTATCGCGCCAATCCGAGTCCGGCGGACGAAGTTGGCCGGCCCCACCCCACAAGGCTATAGCCCACCCGTTTTTGTGGGCTTTTTCCGCTGGACGAACCTGGCGCCCCGGCCTTCGGGCAGTTATTTTTGGGCGCGGCTTTGCCCGCGGCCTATTTTTACTACACGGACACGCCTCGCAAAGTATCCCGCCATTCCGAGTCCGGCGGACGAAGTTGGCCAGCCCCACCCCCAAGGCTATAGCCCACCCGTTTTTGTGGCCTTTTTCCGTTGGACGAACATGGAGCCCCGGCCTTCGGGTGGTTATTTTTTAGCGCGGCTGAGCCCGCGGCCTATTCTTGGCACACGGAGGCGCCTCGCAAAATTTCACGCCATTCCGAGTCCAGCGGATGAAGTTGGCCAGCCCCACCCCCCAAGGCTATAGCCCACCCGTTTTTGGGGCCTTTTTCCGCTGGACGAACTTGGCGCCCCGGCCTTCGGGCAGTTATTTTTGGGCGCGGCTGTGTCCACGGCCTATTTTTGGAACACGGAGTCACCTCGTAAAGTATCGCGCCAATCCAAGTCCGGCGGACGAAGTTGGCCAGCCCCACCCCCCAAGGCTATAGCCCACCCGTTTCTGTGGGCTTTTTCCGCTGGACGAACTTGGCGCCCCGGCCTTCTGGCTGTTATTTTTACACGCGGCTGTGCCCGCGGTCTATTTTTGGCACACGGAGGTGCCTCGCCAAATTTCACGCCATTCCGAGTCCAGCGGATGAAGTTGGCCAGCCCCACCCCCCAAGGCTATAGCCCACCCGTTTTTGGGGCCTTTTTCCGCTGGACGAACTTGGCGCCCCGGCATTCGGGGGGTTATTTTTGGGCGCGGCTGCGCCCGGGGCCTTTTTTTGGCACACGGAGGCGCCTCGCAAAATTTCATGCCATTCCGAGTCCAGCGGATGAAGTTGGCCAGCCCCACCCCCCAAGGCTATAGCCCACCCGTTTTTGGGGCCTTTTTCCGCTGGACGAACTTGGCGCCCCGGCCTTCGGGTGGTTATTTTTGGGCGCGGCTGTACCCGCGGCCTATTTTTGGCACACGGAGGCGCCTCGCAAAGTTTTACGCCATTCCGAGTCCAGCGGATGAAGTTGGCCAGCCCCACCCCCCAAGGCTATAGCCCACCCGTTTTTGGGGCCTTTTTCCGCTGGACGAACTTGGTACCCCCGGCCTTCGGGCGGTGATTTTTGGGCGCAGCTGTGTGCCCGACCTATATTTGGCACGCGGAGGTGCCTCGTAAAGTCTCGCGCCATTCCGAGTCCGGCGGACGAAGTGGGCCAGCCCCACCCCCCAAGGCTATAGACCACCCGTTTTTGTGTGCTTTTTCCGCTGGACGAACTTGGCGCCCCGGCCTTCAGGCGGTTATTTTTGGGCGCGGCTGTTCCCCCGGCCTATTTTTGGCACACGGAGGCACCTCGCAAAATTTCACGCCATTCCGAGTCCAGCGGATGAAGTTGGCCAGCCCCACCCCCCAAGGCTATAGCCCACCCGTTTTTGGGGCCTTTTTCCCCTGGACGAACTTGGCACCCCGGCCTTTGGACGGTTATTTTTGGGCGCGCCTGTGCCCGCGGTGTATTTTTGGCACACGGAGGTATCTTGCAAAGTCTGGCGCCATTCCGAGTCCGGAAGACGAAGTTGGCCAGCCCCACCCCCCAAGGCTATAGCCCACCAGTTTTTGTGGCCTTTTTCCGCTGGACGAACTTGGCGCCCCGGCCTTCTGGCGGTTATTTTTGGGCGCGGCTGTGCCCGCGGCCTATTTTTGGCACACGGAGGCCCCTCGCAAAGTCTCGCGGAATTCAGAGTCCGGCGGACGAAGTTGGCCAGCCCCACCCACCAAGGCTATAGCCCACCCGTTTTTGTGGCCTTTTTCCGCTGGATGAACTTGGCGCCCCGGCCTTCGGGCAGTTATTTCTGGGAGCGGCTGTGCCCGCGGCCTATTTTTGGCACACGGAGGCGCCTCGCAAAGCCTCGCGCCATTCCGAGTCCGGCGGACGAAGTTGGCCAGCCCCACCCCCCAAGCCTATAACCCACCCGTTTTTGTGGGCTTTTTCCGCTGGACGAAGTTGGCGAGCCCCACCCCCCAAGGCTATAGTCCACCCGTTTTTGTCCCCTTTTTCCGCTGGATGAACTTGGCGCCCCGGCCTTCGGGAGGTTATTTTTGGATACGGCGTTGCCCACAGCCTATTTTTGGCACACGGAGGCCCCTCGCAAAGTCTCGCGGCATTCCGAGTCCGGCGGACGAAGTTGGCCAGCCCCACCGCCCAAGGCTATAGCCCGCCCGTTTTTGTGGCCTTTTACCGCTGGACGAACTTGGCAACCCGGCCTTCGGGCAGTTATTTTTGGGTGCTGCTGTGCCCGTGGCCTATTTCTAGCACACGGGGGCGCCTCGCAAACTCTGGCACCATTCCGAGTCCGGCGGACGAAGTTGGCCAGCCCCACCCCCCAAGGCTATAGCCCACCCGTTTTGTGGCCTTTTTACGCTGGACGAACATGGCGGCCCAGCCTTCGGGTGGTTATTTTTGTGCGCGGCTGTGCCCGCGGCCTATTTTTGGCACGAGGAGGTGCCTCGCAAAGTCTCGCGCCATTCCGAGTCCGGCGGACGAAGTTGGCCAGCCCCACCCCCCAAGGGTATAGCCCACCAGTTTTTGTGGCCTTTTTCCGCTGGACGAACTTGGCGCCCCGGCCTTCGGGCAGTTATTTTTTAGCGCGGCTGTGTCTGCGGCTCATTTATGGCACACGGAGGCGCCTCGCAAATTCTCATGCCATTCCGAGTCCGGCGGACGAAGTCGGCCAGCCCCACCCCCCAAGGCTATACCCCACCCGTTTTTGTGGCCTTTTTCCGCTGCACGAACTTGGCGCACCGGCTTTCGGCCGCTTATTTTTGGGCGCGGCTGTCCCCATGGCCTATTTTTTGCACATGGAGGCGCCTCGCAAAGTCTCGCGCCATTCTGAGTCCGGCGGACGAAGTTGGCCAGCCCCACCCCCCAAGGCTATAGCCTACCCGTTTTTGTGGGCTTTTTCCGCTGGACGAACATGGCGTCCCGGCCTTCGGGCGGTTATTTTTGGGCGCAGCTGTGTGCCCGACCTATATTTGGCACGCGGAGGTGCCTCGTAAAGTCTCGCGCCATTCCGAGTCCGGCGGACGAAGTTGGCCAGCCCCACCCCCCAAGCCTATAGCCCACCCGTTTTTGTGGCCTTTTTCCGCTGGACGAACTTGGCGCCCCGGCCTACGGGCAGTTATTTTTGGGCGCGGCTGTGCCCGCGGCCTATTTTTGGTACACGGAGGCACCTCACAAACTCTGGCACCATTCCGAGTCCGGCGGACGAAGTTGGCCAGCCCCACCTCCCAAGGCTATATCCCACCCGTTTTTGTGGCCTTTCTCCGCTGGACGAACTTGGCGCCCCGGCCTTCAGGCGGTTATTTTTGGGTGCGGCTTCGCCCGCGGCCTATTTTTGGCACTTGGAGGAGCCTCGCAATGTCTCGCGCCAGTCCGAGTCCGGCGGACGAAGTCGGCCAGCCCCACACCCCAAGGCTATAGCACACCCGTTTTTGTGGCCTTTTTCCGCTGGATGAACTTGGCGCCCCGGCGTTCGGTCGGTTATTTTTGGATGTGTCTGTGCCTGCGGCTTATTTTTGGCACACGGAGGTGCCTCACAAAGTCTCGGTCCATTCCGAGTCCGGCGGATAAAGTGGGCCGGCCCCACCCCCCAAGGCTATAGCCCACCCGTTTTTGTGGCCTTTTTCCGCTGGACGAACTTGGCGCCCCGGCCTTCGGGCGGTTATTTTTGGGCGCGGCTGTGCCCGCAGCCTATTCTTGGCACACGGAGGTGCCTCGCAAAGTCTCGCGCCATTCCGAGTCCGGCGGACGAAGTTGGCCAGCCCCACCCCCCGAGGCTATAGCCCACCCGTTTTTTGCGTTCTTTTTCCGCTGGATGAACTTGGCGGCCTGCCTTCGGGTGGTTATTTTTGGACGCGGCTGTGCCCGTGGCCTATTTTTCACACACGTAGGCGCCTAACAAAATCTCGTGCCATTCCGAGTCCGGCGGACGAAGTTGGCCAGCCCCACCCCCCAAGGCTATAGCCCACCCGTTTTTGTGGCCTTTTTCCGCTGGACGAACTTGGCGCCCCGGCGTTCGGGCAGTTATTTTTGGGCACGGCTGTGCCCACGGCCTTTTTTTGGTACACGGAGGAACCTCGCAAAGTCTCACGCCATTCCGAGTCCGGCGGACGAAGTGGGCCTGCCCCACTCCCCAAGGCTATAGCCCACCCGTTTTTGTGGGATTTTTCCGCTGGACGAACTTGGCGCACCCGGCCTTCGGGCGGTTATTTTTGGGCGCGGCTGTGCCCGCTGCCTATTTTTGGTACACGGAGGCGCCTCGAAAAGTCTCGTGCCATTCCGAGTCCGGCGGACGAAGTTGGCCAGCCCCACCCCCCAAGGCTATAGCCCACCCGTTTTTGTGCCATTTTTCCGCTGGACGAACTTGGCGCCCCGGCCTTCGGGCGGTTATTTTTGGTCGCGGCTTTGCCCGCGGCATATTTTTGAGACACGAAGGCCCCTTGCAAAGTTTCGCGGCATTCCGAGTCCGGCGGACGAAGTTGGCCAGCCCTACCCCCCAAGGCTATACCCACCCGTTTTTGTGGCCTTTTTCCGCTGGACGAACTTGGCGCCCTGGCCTTCGGGTCGTTATTTTTGGACGCGGCTGTGCCCACGGCCTATTTTTGGCACACGGAGGCCCCATGCAAAGTGTCGCGGCATTCTGAGTCCGGCGGACGAAGTCGGCCAGCCCCACCCCCCAAGGCTATAGCCGACACGTTTTTGTGGCCTTTTTCCGCTGGACGAACTTGGCACCCCGGCCTTCGGCCGGTTATTTGTGTGCTCGGCTTTGTCCGTGGCCTATGTTTGGCACACAGAGGCACCTTCCAAAGTCTCGCGGCATTCCGAGTCCGGCGGACGAAGTTGGCCAGCCCCACCCCCCCAAGGCTATAGCCAACCCATTTTTTTGGCCTTTTTCCGCTGTACGAACTTAGCGCCCCGGCTTTCGGGCGGTTATTTTTGGGCGCGGCTTTGCCCGCGGCCTATTTTTGGGACACGGAAGCCCCTCGCAAAGTCTCGCGACATTCCGGGTCCGGCGGACGAAGTTGGCCAGCCCCAGCCCCCAAGGCTATAGCCCACCCGTTTTTGTGGCCTTTTTCCGCTGGACGAACTTGGCGCCCCGGCCTTCGGGCGGTTATTTTTGGGCGCGACTTTGCCCGCGGCCTATTTTTGGTACACGGAGGCCCCTCGCAAAGTCTCGTGGCATTCCGAGTCCAGCGGACGAAGTTGGCCAGCCCCACCCCCCAAGGCTATAGCCCACCCGTTTTTGTGGCCATTTTCCGCTGGACAAACGTGGCGCCCCGGCCTTCGGGCGGTTATTTTTGGGTACGGCTGTGCCCGCGGCCTATTTTTGGCACACGGAGGCCGCTCGCAAAGTCTCGCGGCATTCCGAGTCAGGCTGACGAAGTGGGCCAGCCCCACCCCCCAAGGCTATAGCCCACCCGTATTGTTGGGCGCAGCTTGGCCGCGGCCTATATTTGGCACATGGAGACCCCTCGCAAAGACTCACGGAATTCCGAGAACGGCGGACGAAGTGGGCCAGCCCCACCCCCCAAGGCTATAGCCCACCCGTTTTGGTGGCCTTTTTCCGCTGGACGAACTTGGCGCCCCGGCCTTCGGGCAGTTATTTTTGGGCGCGGCTTTGCCCGCGGCCTATTTTTGGCACACCGGAGGCCCCTCGCAACGTCTCGCGGCATTCCGAGTCCGGCGGACGAAATTGGCCAGCCCCACCCCCCAAGGCTATAGCGCACCCGTTTTTGTGGCCTTTTTCCGCTGGACGAACTTGGCGCCCCGGCCTTCGGTCAGTTATTTTTGGGCGCGGCTTTGCCCGCTGCCTATTTTTGGCACATGGAGGCCCCTCGCAAATTGTCGCGGCATTCCGAGTCCGGCGGACGAAGTCGGCCAGCACCACCCCCCAAGGCTATAGCCCACCCGTTTTTGTGGCCTTTTTCCGCTGGACGAACTTGGCGCCCCCGGCCTACGGGCAGTTATTTTTGGGCGTGGCTGTGCCCGCGGCCTATTTTTGGTACACGGAGGCACCTCACAAACTCTGGCACCATTCCGAGTCCGGCGGACGAAGTGGGCCAGCCCCACCCCCCAAGGCTATAGCCCACCCGTTTTTGTGGCCTTTTTCCGCTGGAGGAACTTGTCGCCCCGGTCTTCGGGCGGTTATTTTTGGGCGTGGATTTGCCCGCGGCCTATTTTTGGCACACGGAAGCCCCTAGCAAAGTCTCGCGGCATTCCGAGTCCGGCGGACGAAGTTGGCCAGCCCCAGCCGCCAAGGCTATAGCCCACCCGTTTTTGTCGCCTTTTTCCGCTGGACGAACTTGGCACCCCGGCCTTCGGGCGGTTATTTTTGGGTGCGGCTTTGCCCGCGGCCTATTTTTAGGACACGGAAGCCCCTCGCAAAGTCTCGCGACATTCCGGGTCCGGCGGACGAAGTCGGCCAGCCCCAGCCGCCAAGGCTATAGCCCACCCGTTTTTGTCGCCTTTTTCCGCTGGACGAACTTGGCACCCCCGGCCTTCGGGCGGTTATTTTTGGGCGCGGCTTTGCCCGCGGCCTATTTTTGGCACACGGAGGCCCCTCGCAAAGTCTCGTGGCATTCCGAGTCCAGCGGACGAAGTTGGCCAGCCCCACCCCCCAAGGCTATAGCCCACCCCGTTTTTCTGGCCTTTTTCTGCTGGACGAACTTGGCGCCCCGGCCTTCGGGCAGTTATTTTTGGGCGCGGCCTTGCTTTCAGCCTATTTTTGGCACACGGAGGCCCCTCGCAAAGTCTCATGGCATTCCGAATCCGGCGGACGAAGTTGGCCAGCCCCACCCCCCAAGGCTATAGCCCACCCCGTTTTTGTGGCCTTTTTCCGCTGGACGAACTTGGCGCCCCGGTCTTCGGGCGGTTATTTTTGGGCGTGGGATTTGCCCGCAGCCTATTTTTGGCACACGGAAGCCCCTCGCAAAGTCTCGCGGAATTCCGAGTCCGGCGGACGAAGTCGGCCAGCCCCACCCCCCAAGGCTATAGCCCACCCGTTTTTGTGGCCTTTTTCCGCTGGACGAACTTGGCGCCCCGGCCTTCGGGCGGTTATTTTTGGGCGTGGCTTTGCCCGCAAGCCTATTTTTGGCACACCGGAGGCCCCTCGGAAAGTCTCGCGGCATTCCGAGACCGGCGGACGACGTTGGCCAGCCCCACCCCCCAAGGCTATAGCCCACCCGTTTTTGTGGCCTTTTTCCGCTGGACGAACTTGGCGCCCCGGCCTTCGGGCGGTTATTTTTGGGCTCGTCTTTGACCGCGGCCTATTTTTGGCACACGGAGGTCCCTCGTAAACTCTCGCGGCATTCCCAGTCCGGCGGACGAAGTGGGCCAGCCCCACCCCCCAAGGCTATAGTCCACCCGTTTTTGTGGCCTTTTTTCCCGCTGGACGAACTTGGCGCCCCGGCCTTCGGGCGGTTATTTTTGGGCACGGCTTTGCCCGCGGCCTATTTTTGGCACCACGGAGGCCCCTCGCAAAGTCTCGCGGCATTCCGAGTCCGGCGGACGAAGTTGGCCAGCCCCACCCCCCAAGGCTATAGCCCCACCCGTTTTTGTGGCCTTTTTCCGCTGGATGAACTTGGCGCCCCGGCCTTCGGGCGGTTATTTTTGGGCGCGGCTTTGGCTGCGGCCTATTTTTGGCACACGGCGGCCCCACACAAAGTCTCGCGGCATTACGAGTCCGGCGGACGAAGTGGGCCAGCCCCCACCCCCCAAGGCTATAGCGCGCCCGTTTTTGTGGCCTTTTTCCGCTGGACGAACTTTGCGCCCCCGACTTCGGGCGGTTATTTTTTGGTACGGCTTTGCCCGCGGCCTATTTTTGGCACACGGAGGACCCTCGCAAAGTCTCGCGGCATTCCGAGACCGGCGGATGAAGTTGGCCCGCCCAACCCCCCAAGGCTATAGCCCACCCGTTTGTGTGGCCTTTTTCCGCGGGACGAACTTGGCGTCCCGGCCTTCGTGCTGTTATTTTTGGGTGAGGCTTTGTCCGCGGCCCATTTTTGGCACACAGAGGCGCCTCGCAAAGTCTCGCACCATTCCGAGTCCGGCGGACGAAGTTGGCCAGCCCCATCCCGCATGGCTATAGCCCACCCCGTTTTTGTGGGCCTTTTTCTGCTGGACGAACTTGGCGCTCCGGCCTTCGGGCGGTTATTTTTGGGCGCGGCTTTGCCCACAGACTATTTTTGGCACACGGAGGCCCCTCGCAAAGTCTCGCGGCATTCCCGAGTCCGGCGGACGAAGTGGGCCAGCCCCACCCCCCAAGGCTATAGCCCACCCGTTTTTGTTGCCTTTTTCCGCTGGACGAACTTGGCTCCCCGGCCTTCGGGCGGTTATTTTTGAAACGCGGCTTTGCCCGCGGGCCTATTTTTGGCACACGGAGGCCCCTCGCAAAGTCTCGCGGCATTCCGAGTTCCGGCGGACGAAGTGGGCCAGCCCCACCCCCAAGGCTATAGCCCACCCGTTTTTGTTGCCTTTTTTCCGCTGGACGAACTTGGCGCCCCGGCCTTCGGGCGGTTATTTTTGGACGTGGCTTTGACCGCGGCCTATTTTGGCACCACGGAGGCCCCTCGCAAAGTCTCGCGCCATTCCGAGTCCGGCGGACGAAATTGGCCAGCCCCACCCCCCTAGGCTATAGCCCCACCCCGTTTTTTGTGGGCTTTTTCCACTGGACGAACTTGGAGCTCCGGCCTTTGGGGGGTGGTTATTTTTGGGCGCGGCTGTGCCCGTGGCCTATTTTTGGCACGCGGAGACGCCTCGCAAAGGCTCACGCCATTCCGAGTCCGGCGGACGAAGTTGGCCAGCCCCACCCCCCGAAGGCTATAGCCCACCCCGTTTTTGTGGCCTTTTTACGCTGGACGAACTTGGCGCCCCGGCATTCGGGTGGTTATTTTTGCGCGCGGCTTTGTCCACAGCCCATTTTTGGTACACGGAGGCCCCCTCGCAAAGTCTCGCGGCATTCCAAGTCCGGCGGACGAAGTTGGCCAGCCCCACCCCTCATGGCTATAGCCCGACCCACCCCGTTTTTGTGGCCTTTTTCCGCTGGACGAACTTGGCGCCCCGGCCTTCAGGCTGTTATTTTTGGGCGCGGCTTTGCCCGTCGTCCATTTTTGGCACAGGAAGGACCCTCACAAAGTCTCGCGGCATTCCCACTCCCGGCGGACAAAGTTGGCGAGCCCCACCCCCCCAAGGCTATAGCCCACCCGTTTTTGTGGCCTTTTTCTGCTGGACGAACTTTGTGCCCCGGCCTTCGGGCAGTTATTTTTGGGCACGGCTTTACCCGTATCCTATTTTTGGCACACGGAGGCCCCTCGCAAAGTCTGATGGCTATTCCGAGACCGGCGGACGACGTTGGCCAGCCCCACCCCCCAAGGCTATAGCCCCACCCGTTTTTGTGGCCTTTTTCCGCTGGACGAACTTGGCGCCCCGGCCTTCGGGCGGTTATTTTTGGGCTCGTCTTTGACCGCGGCCTATTTTTGGCACACGGAGGTCCCTCGTAAAACTCTCGCGGCATTCCCAGTCCGGCGGACGAAGTGGGCCAGCCCCACCCCCCAAGGCTATAGTCCACCCCGTTTTTGTGGCCTTTTTCCGCTGGACGAACTTGGCGCCCCGGCCTTCGGGCGGTTATTTTTGGGCACGGCTTTGCCCGCGGCCTATTTTTGGCACACGGAGGCCCCTCGCAAAGTCTCGCGGCATTCCGAGTCCGGCGGACGAAGTTGGCCACCCACCACCCCCCAAGGCTATAGCCCACCCATTTTTGTGGCCTTTTTCCGCTGGACGAACTTGGCGCCAAGGCCCTTCGGGCCGTTATTTTTGGGCGTGGATTTGCCCGCGGCCTATTTTTGGCACACGGAGGCCCCCTCGCAAAGTCTCGCGGCATTCCGAGTCCGTCGGACGAAGTGGGCCAGCCCCACCCCTCAAGGCTATAGCCCACCCGTTTTTTGTGGCCTTTTTCCGCTGGACGAACTTGGCACTCCGGCCTTCGGGCGGTTATTTTTTGGGCGCGGCTTTGCCCGCGGCCTATTTTTGGGCGCACGGAGGCCCCTCGCAAAGTCTCGCAGGCATTCCGAGTCCGGCGGACGAAGTGGGCCAGCCCCACCCCCTCAAGGCTATAGCCCACCCGTTTTTGTGGCCTTTTTCCGCTGGACGAACTTGGCGCTCCGGCCTTCGGGCGGTTATTTTTGGGCGCGGCTTTGCCCGCGGCCTATTTTTGGCGCACGGAGGCCCCTCACAAAGTCTCGCGGCATTCCGAGTCCGGCGGACGAAGTGGGCCAGCCCCACCCCCCCAAGGCTATAGCCCACCCGTTTTTGTTGCCTTTTTCCGCTGGACGAACTTGGCGCCCCGGCCTTCGGGCGGTTATTTTTGGGCGCGGCTTTGGCTGCGGCCTATTTATTGGCACACCGGAGACCCCACACAAAGTCTCGCGGCATTCCGAGTCCGGCGGACGAAGTGGGCCAGCCCCACCCCCCAAGGCTATAGCGCGCCCGTTTTTTGTGGCCTTTTTCCGCTGGACGAACTTTGCGCCCCGGACTTTCGGGTGGTTATTTTTTGGTACGGCTTTGCCCGCGGCCTATTTTTGGCACACGGAGGACCCTCGCAAAGTCTCGCGGAATTCCGAGACCGGCGGACGAAGTTGGCCAGCCCAACCCCCCCAAGGCTATAGCCCACCCGTTTGTGTGGCCTTTTTCCGCGGGACGAACTTGGCGCCCCGGCCTTCGTGCGGTTAGTTTTGGGTGAGGCTTTGCCCGCGGGCCTATTTTTGGCACACGGAGGCGCCTCGCAAAGTCCCCGCACCATTCCGAGTCCGGCGGACGAAGTTGGCCAGCCCCATCCCGCATGGCTATAGCCCACCCCGTTTTTTAAGGCCTTTTTCCGCTGGACGAATTTGGCGCCCCGGCCTTCGGGTGGTTTTTTTTTGGGCGCGGCTGTGCCCATGGCCTATTTTTGGCACACGGAGGTGCCTCGCAAAGTCTTGCGCATTTCCGAGTCCGGCGGACAAAGTTGGCCAGCCCCACCGACCAAGGCTATAGCCACACCCGTTTTTGTGGCCTTTTTCCGCAGGACGAGCTTGGCGCCCCGGCCTTCGGGCGGTTATTTTAGGGCGCGGCTTTGGCCGCAGCCTATTTTTGGCGCACGGAGGCCCCTCGGAAAGTCTCGCGGCATTCCGAGTCCGGCGGGCGAAGTAGGCCAGCCCCAAACCCCAAGGTTATAGCCCACCCATTTTTGTGGCCTTTTTCCGCTGGACGAGCTTGGCGCCCCGGCCTTCGGGCGGGTTATTTTTGGGCGCCGGCTTTGGCCGCAGCCTATTTTTGGCGCACGAAGGCACCTCGCAAAGTCTCGCGGCATTCCGAGTCCGGCGGGCGAAGTAGGCCAGCCCCAAACCCCAAGGTTATAGCCCACCCATTTTTGTGGGCTTTTTCGACTGGACGAACTTGGCGCTCCGGCCTTTGGGTGGTTATTTTTGGGTGCGGCGTTGCCCGTGGCCTATTTTTGGCACACGGAGGCCCCTCGCAAAGTCTCGCGGGATTCGGAGTCCGGCGGGCGAAGTAGGCCAGCCCCCAAACCCCAAGGTTATAGCCCACCCATTTTTTGTGGGCTTTTTCGACTGGACGAACTTGGCGCTCCGGCCTTTGGGTGGTTATTTTTGGGTGCGGCGTTGCCCGTGGCCTATTTTTGGCACACGGAGGCCCCTCGCAAAGTCTCGCGGGATTCCGAGTCCGGCGGGCGAAGTAGGCCAGCCCCCAAACCCCCAAGGTTATAGCCCACCCATTTTTGTGGGCTTTTTTCCACTGGACGAACTTGGCGCTCCGGCCTTTGGGTGGTTATTTTTGGGTGCGGCGTTGCCCGTGGGCCTATTTTTGGCACACGGAGGCCCCTCGCAAAGTCTCACGGCATGCCGAGTCCGGCGGACGAAGTTGGCCAGCCCCACCCCCCAAGGCTCCCACCCGTTTTTGTGGACTTTTTTCCGCTGGACGAACTTGGCGCCCCCGGCCTTCGGGAGGTTATTTTTGGGCGCCGCTTTGCCCGCGGCCTATTTTTGGCACACGGAGGACCCTCGCAAAGTCTCGCGGCATTCCGAGACCGGCGGGACGAAGTTGGCCAGCCCCACCCCCCAAGGCTATAGCCCACCCGTTTTTGTGGCCTTTTTCCGCGGGACGAACTTGGGCGCCCCGGCCTTCGTGTGGTTATTTTTGGGTGCGGCGTTGCCCCGCGGCCTATTTTTGGCACAGGGAGGCACCTCAGCAACGTCTCTTACCATTCCGAGTCCGGCGGACGAAGTTGGCCAGCCCCACCCCCCAAGGCTATAGCCCACACCGTTTTTGTGGCCTTTTTCCGCTGGACGAACGCCTTCGGCGGTTATTTTTTGGGCGCGGCTTTGCCCGCGCGTCCTATTTTTGGCACACGGAGGCCCCCTCGCAAAGTCTCGCGGCATGCCGACTACGGCGGACAAAGTGCGCCAGCCCCACCCCCCAAGCCTATAGCCCACCCGTTTTTGTGGCCTTTTTCCGCTGGACGAACTGGGCGCCCCGGCCTTCGGGAGGTTATTTTTGGGCGCGGCTTTGCCGCGGCCTATTTTTTGCACACGGAGGCCCCTCCCAAATTCTCGCAGCAATGCGAGTCCGGCGGACGAAGTTGGTCAGCCCCACCCCCAAGGCTATAGCCCACCCGTTTTTGTGGCCTTTTTCCGCTGGACGAAGTTGGCGCCCCGGCCTTCGGGCGGTTATTTTTGGGTACGGCTTTACCCGCGGTGTATTTTTGGCACACGGAGGCCCCTCGCAAATTCTCGCGGCATTGCGAGTCCGGCGCACGAAGTGGGCCGGCCCCACCCCCCAAGGCTATAGCCCACCCGTTTTTGTGGCCTTTTTCCGCTGGACGAACTTGGCACCCCGGCCTTCGGGCGGTTATCTTTGGGTGCGGCTTTGCCCGCGTCCTATTTTTGGCACACGGAGGCCCCTCGCAAAGTCTCGCGGCATGCCGACTACGGCGGACAAAGTGGGTCAGCACCACCCCCCAAGCCTATAGCCCACCCGTTTTTGTGGCCTTTTTCCGCTGGACGAACTGGGCGCCCCGGCCTTCGGGAGGTTATTTTTGGGCGCGGCTTTGCCGCGGCCTATTTTTTGCACATGGAGGCCCCTCCCAAATTCTCGCAGTAATGCGAGTCCGGCGGACGAAGTTGGTCAGCCCCACCCCCAAGGCTATAGCCCACCCGTTTTTGTGGCCTTTTTTCGCTGGACGAAGTTGGCGCCCCGTCCTTCGGGCGGTTATTTTTGGGTACGGCTTTACCCGCGGTGTATTTTTGGCACACGGAGGCCCCTCACAAATTCTCGCGGCATTGCGAGTCCGGCGGACGAAGTGGGCCGGCCCCACCCCCCAAGGCTATAGCCCACCCGTTTTTGTGGCCTTTTTCCGCTGGACGAACTTGGCACCCCGGCCTTCGGGCGGTTATCTTTGGGCGCGGATTTGCCCGCGGCCTATTTTCGGCACCCGGAGGCCCCTCGCAAAGTCTCGCGGCATTCCGAGTCCGGCCGACGAAGTTGGCCAGCCCCACCCCCCAAGGCTATAGCCCACCCGTTTTTGTGGCCATTTTCCGCTAGACGAACTTGGCGCCCCGGCCTTCGGGCGGTTATTTTTGGGTACGGCTGTGCCCGCGACCTATTTTTGGCACACGGAGGCCGCTCGCAAAGTCTCGCACCATTCCGAGTCCGGCGGACGAAGTTGGCCAGCCCCACCCCCCAAGGGTATAGCCCACCCGTTTTTGTGGCCTTTTTCTGCTGGACGAACTTGGCGCCCCATCCTTCCGGTGGTTATTGTTGGGCGTGGCTGTGTCAGGGGCCTATTCTTGGCACACAGAGGCCGCTCGCAAAGTCTCGCGGCATTCCGAGTCCGGCGGACGAAGTTGGCCAGCCCCACCCCCCAAGGCTATAGCCCACCCGTTTTTGTGGCCTTTTTCCGCTGGACGAACTTGGCGCCCCGGCCTTCGGGCGGTTATTTTTGGGCGCGTCTGTACCCGCGGCCTAGTCTTGGTGCACGGAGGCTGCTCGCAATGTCTCGCGCCATTCCGAGTCCGGCGGACGAAGTCGGCCAACCGCACCCCCCAAGGCTATAGCCCACCCGTTTTTGTGGCCTTTTTCCGCTGGACAAACTTGGCGACCCGGCCTTCGGGCGGTTCATTTTGGGTACGGCTGTGCCCGCGACCTATTTTTGGCACACGGAGGCCGCTCGCAAAGTCTCGCACCATTCCGAGTCCGGCGTACGAAGTTGGCCAGCCCCACCCCCCAAGGCTATAGCCCACCCGTTTTTGTGGCCTTTTTCTGCTGGACGAACTTGGCGCCCCATCCTTCAGGCGGTTATTTTTGGGCGTGGCTGTGCCCGGGGCCTATTCTTGGCACACGGAGGCCGCTCGCAAAGTCTCGCGGCATTCCGAGTCCGGCGGACGAAGTGGGCCAGCCCCACCCCCCAAGGCTATAGCCCACCCGTTTTTGGGGCCTTTTTCCGCTGGACGAACTTGGCGCCCCGGCCTTCGGGTGGTTATTTTTCGGCGCGGCTTTGCCCACGGCCTATTTTTTGCACACGGAGGCCCCTCGCAAAGTCTCGCGGCATTCCGAGTCCGGCGGACGAAGTGGGCCAACCCCACCCCCCAAGGTTATAGCCCACCTGTTTTTATGGCCTTTTTCCGCTGGACGAACTTGGCGCCCCGGCGTTCGGGCGGTTATTTTTGGGCGCGGTTTGCCTTCAGCCTATTTTGGGGACACGGAAGCCCCTCGCAAAGTCTCGCGGCATTCCGAGTCCGGCGGACGAAGTTGGCCAGCCCCACCCCCCAAGGCTATAGCCCACCCGTTTTTGTTGCCTTTTTCCGCTGGACGAACTTGGCGCCCCGGCCTTCGGGCGGTTATTTTTGGGCGCGGCTGTGCCCGCAGCCTATTTTTGGCACACGGAGGCCCCTCGCAAAGTCTCGCGGCATTCCGAGTCCGGTGGACGAAGTCGGCCAGACCCACCCCCCAAGGCTATAGCCCACCCATTTTTGTGGCCTTTTTGCGCTGGACGAACTTGGCGCCCCGGCCTTCGGGCGGTTATTTTTGGGCGCGGCTTTGCCCGCGGCCTACCTTTGGCACACGGAGGCCCATCGAAAATTCTAGCGGCATTCCGAGTCCGGCGGACGAAGGTGGCCAGCCCCACCCCCCAAGGCTATAGCCCACCCGTTTTTGTGGCCTTTTTCTGCTGGACGAACTTGGCGCCCCGGCCTTCGGGCGGTTATATTTGGGCGCGGCTTTGCCCGCAGCCTATTTTTGGCACACGGAGGCCCCTCGCAAAGTCTCGCGGCATTCCGAGTCCGGTGGACGAAGTCGGCCAGACCCACCCCCCAAGGCTATAGCCCACCCATTTTTGTGGCCTTTTTGCGCTGGACGAACTTGGCGCCCCGGCCTTCGGGCGGTTATTTTTGGGCGCGGCTTTGCCCGCGGCCTACCTTTGGCACACGGAGGCCCCTCGCAAAGGCTCGCGGCATTCCGAGTCCGGCGGACGAAGTCGGCCAGCCCCACCCCCCAAGGCTATAGCCCACCCGTTTTTGTGTCCTTTTTCCGCTGGACGAACATGGCGCCCCGGCCTTAGGGCGGTTATTTTTGGGCGTGGCTTTGACCACGGCCTATTTTTGGCACACGGAGGCCCCTCGCAAATTCTCGCGGCATTCCGAGTCCGGCGGACGAAGTTGGCCTGCCCCACCCCCCAACGCTATAGCCCACCCGTTTTTGTGGCCTTTTTCCGCTGGACGAACTTGGCGCCCCGGCCTTCGGGCGGTTATTTTTGGGCACGGCTTTGGCCGCGGCCTATTTTTCACACACGGAGACCCTTGCAAAGTGTCGCGGCATTCCGAGTCTGGCGGACGAAGTGGGCCAGCTCCACCCCCCAAGGCTATACCCCACCCTTTTTTGTGGCCTTTTTCTGCTGTACGAATTTGGCGCCCCGGCCTTCGGGCGGTTATTTTTGGATGCGGCTATGCCTGCGGCCTACTTTTGGCAAACGTAGGCCCCTCGCAAAGTCTCGCGGCATTCCGAATCCGGCAGACGAAGTCGGCCAGCCCCACCCCCCAAGGCTATAGCCCACCCGTTTTTGTGGCCTTTTTGCGCTGGACGAACTTGGCGCCCCGGCCTTCGTGCGGTTATTTTTGGGCGCGGCTCTGCCCGCAGCCTACCTTTGGCACCCGGAGGCCCCTCGCAAAGGCTCGCGGCATTCCGAGTCCGGCGGACGAAGTCGACCAGCCCCACCCCCCAAGGCTATATCCCACCCGTTTTTGTGGCCATTTTCCGCTGGACGAACTTGGCGCCCCAGCCTTCGGGCCATTATTTTTGGGCGCGGCTTTGCCCGCGGCCTATTTTTGGCACAAGGAGGCCCCTCGCAAATTCTCGCGGCATTCCGAGTCCGTCGGACGAAGTAGGCCAGCCCCACCCCCCAAGGCTATAGCCCACCCGTTTTTGTGGCCTTTTTGCGCTGGACGAACTTGGCGCCCCGGCCTTCGGGCAGTTATTTTTGGGCGCGGCTTTGACCGTGGCCTATTTTTGGCACGCGGATGCCCCTCGCAAAGTATCGCGGCATTCCGAGTCCGGCGGACGAAGTTGGCCAGCCCCACCCCACAAGGCTATAGCCCACTCGTTTTTGTGGCCTTTTTCCGCTGGACGAACTTGGCGCCCCGGCCTTCGGGCGGTAATTTTTGGGTGTGGCTTTGGCCGTGGCCTATTTTTCGCACACGGAGGCCCCTTGCAAAGTCTCACGGCATTCCGAGTCCGGCGAACGAAGTGGGCCAGCCCCACCCCCCAAGGCTATAGCCCACCCGTTTTTGTGGCCTTTTTCCGCTGGACGAACTTGGCGTCCCGGTCTACGGGGGGTTATTTTTGGGCGCGGCTTTGTCCGCGGCCTATTATTGGCACACGGAGGCCACTCGCAAAGTCTCGCGGCATTCCGAGTCCGGCGGACGAAGTCGGCCAGCCCCACCCCCCAAGGCTATAGCCCACTCTTTTTTGTGGCCTTTTTCCGCTGGACGAACTTGGCGCCCCGGCCTTCGGGCGTTTATTTTTGGGCGCGGCTTTGGCCGCAGCCTATTTTTGGCACACGGAGGCCCCTCGCAAAGTCTCGCGCCATTCCGAGTCCGGCGGATGAAGTAGGCCAGCCCCACCCCCCAAGGCTATAGCCCACCCGTTTTTGTGGCCTTTTTCCGCTGGACGAACTTGGAGCCCCGGCCTTCGGGCGGTTATTTTTGGGTGCGGCCTTGCCCGCGGCCTATTTTTGGCACACGGAGGCCTCTCGCAAGGTCTTGCGTCATTCCGAGTCCGGCGGACGAAGTTGGCCAGCCCCACCCCCCAAGGCTATAGCCCACCCGTTTTTGTGGCCTTTTTCCGCTGGACGAACTTGGCGCCCCGGCCTTCGGGCGGTTATTTTCAGGCGCGGCTTTGGCCGCGGCCTATTTTTGGCACACAGAGGCCACTCGCAAAGTCTCGCGTCATTCCGAGTCCGGCGGACGAAGTTGGCCAGCCCCACCCCCCAAGGCTATAGCCCACCCGTTTTTGTGGCCTTTTTCCGCTGGACGAACTTGGCGCCCCGGCCTTCGGGCGGTTATTTTTGGGCGCGGCATTGCCCGCGGCCTATTTTTGGCATACGGAGGCCCCTCACAAAGTCTCGCGGCTTTCCGAGTCCGGCGGACGAAGTAGGCCAGCCCCACCCCCCAAGGCTATAGCCCACCCGTTTTTGTGGCCTTTTTCCGCTGGACGAACTTGGCGCCCCGGCCTTCGGGCGGTTATTTTTGGGCGCGGCTTTGCCCGCGGCCTATTTTTGTCACGAGGAGGCCCCTCGCAAAGGCTCGCGGCATTCCGAGTCCGGCGGACTAAGTAGGCCAGCCCCACCCCCCAAGGCTATAGCCCACCCGTTTTTGTGGACTTTTTCCGCTGGACGAACTTGGCGCCCCGGCCTTCGGGCGGTTATTTTTGGGCGCGGCTTTGCCCGCGGCCTATTTTTGTCACGAGGAGGCCCCTCGCAAAGTCTCGCGGCATTCCGAGTCCGGCGGACTAAGTAGCCAAGCCCCACCCCCCAAGGCTATAGCCCACCCGTTTTTGTGGCCTTTTTCCGCTGGACGAACTTGATGCCCCGGCCTTCGGGCGGTTATTTTTGGGTGCGCCTTTGCCCGCGGACTATTTTTGGCACACGGAGGCCCCTCGTAAGGTCTCGCGGCATACCGAGTCCGGCGGACGAAGTGGGCCAGCCCCACCCCCCAAGGCTATAGCCCACCCGTTTTAGTGGCCTTTTTCCGTGGGACGAACTTGGCGCCCGGGCCTTCGGGCGGTTATTTTTGGGCGCGGCCTTGCCCGCGGCCTATTTTCAGCACACGGAGGCCCCTCGCAATGTCTCGCGGCATTCCGAGTCCGGCGGACGAAGTGGGCCAGCCCCACCCCCCAAGGCTATAGCCCACCCGTTTCTGTGACCTTTTTCCGCTGGACGAACTTGGCGCCCCGGCTTTCGGGCGGTTATTTTTGGGCGCGGCTTTGCCCGCGGCCTATTTTTGGCACACGGAGGCCCCTCGAAAAGTCTCGCGGCATTTCGAGTCCGGCGGACGAAGTTGGCCAGCCCCACCCCCCAAGGCTACAGCCCACCCGTTTTTGTGGCCTTTTTCCGCTGGACGAACTTGGCGCCCCGGCCTTCGGGCGGTTATTTTTGGGCGCGGCTTTGACAGCGGCCTATTTTTATCACGAGGAGGCCCCTCGCAAAGTCTCGCGGCATTCCGAGTCCGGCGGACTAAGTAGGCCAGCCCCACCCCCCCAGGCTATAGCCCACCCGTTTTTGTGGCCTTTTTCCGCTGGACGAACTTGGCGCCCCGGCCTTCGGGCGGTTATTTTTGGGCGCGGTTTTTGGCTGCGGCCTATTTTTGGCACACGGAGACCCCTCGAAAAGTCTCGCGGCATTCCGAGTCCGGCGGACGAAGTTGGCCAGCCCCACCCCCCAAGGCTATAGCCCACCCGTTTTTGTGGCCTTTTTCCGCTGGACGAACTTGGCGCCCCGGCCTTCGGGCGGTTATTTTTGGGCGCGGCTTTGCCCGTGGCCTATTTTTGGCACACGGAGGCCCCTCACAAAGTCTCGCGGCTTTCCGAGTCCGGCGGACGAAGTAGGCCCGCCCCACCCCCCAAGGCTATAGCCCACCCGTTTTTGTGGCCTTTTTCCGCTGGACGAACTTGGCGCCCCGGCCTTCGGGCGGTTATTTTTGGGCGCGGCTTTGCCCGCGGCCTATTTTTGTCACGAGGAGGCCCCTCGCAAAGTCTCGCGGCATTCCGAGTCCGGCGGACGAAGTAGGCCAGCCCCACCCCCCAAGGCTATAGCCCACCCGTTTTTGTGGCCTTTTTCCGCTGGACGAACTTGGCGCCCCGGCCTTCGGGCGGTTATTTTTGGGCGCGGCTTTGTCCGCGGCCTATTTTTGGCACACGGAGGCCCCTCGAAAAGTCTGGCGGCATTCCGAGTCCGGCGGACGAAGTTGGCCAGCCCCACCCCCCAAGGCTATAGCCCACCCGTTTTTGTGGCCTTTTTCCGCTGGACGAACTTGATGCCCCGGCTTCGGGCGGTTATTTTCGGGCGCGGCTTTGCCCACGGCCTATTTTTTGCACATGGAGGCCCCTCGCAAAGTCTCGTGGCATTCCGAGTCCAGCGGACGAAGTTGGCCAGCCCCACCCCCCAAGGCTATAGCCCACCCGTTTTTGTGGCCTTTTTCCGCTGGACGAATTTGGCGCCCCGGCCTTCGGGCGGTTATTTTTGGGTGCGACTATGCCCGCGGCCTATTTTTGGCACACGGAGGCCACTCGCAAATTCTCGCGGCATTCCGAGTCCGGCGGACGAAGTAGGCCAGCCCCACCCCCCAAGGCTATAGCCCACCCGTTTTTGTGGCCTTTTTCCGCTGGACGAACTTGGCGCCCCAGCCTTCGGACGGTTATTTTTGGGTGCGGCTTTGCCCGCGGCCTATTTTTGGTACACGGAGGCCCCTCGCAAGGTCTTGCGGCATTCCGAGTCCGGCGGACGAAGTTGGCCAGCCCCACCCCCCAAGGCTATAGCCCACCCGTTTTTGTGGCCTTTTTCCGCTGGACGAACTTGGCGCCCCGGCCTTCGGGCGGTTATTTTTGGGCGCGGCTTTGGCCGCGGCCTATTTTTGGCACACGGAGTCCCCTCGCAAAGCCTCGCGGCATTCCGTGTCCGGCGGACGAAGTTGGCCAGCCCCACCCCCCAAGGCTATCGCCCACCCGTTTTTGTGACCTTTTTCGGCTGGACGAACTTGGCGCCCCGGCCTTCGGGCGGTTATTTTTGGGCGCGGCTTTGCCCGCGACCTATTTTTGGCACACGGGGGCGCCTCCCAAATTCTCGCGGCATTTCGAGTCCGGCGGACGAAGTTGGCCAGCCCCACCCCCCCAAGGCTATAGCCCACCCGTTTTTGTGGCCTTTTTTCGCTGGACAAACTTGGCGCCCCGGCCTTCGGTCGGTTATTTTCGGGCGCGGCTTTTCCCCGCAGCCTATTTTTGGCACACGGAGGCGCCTCGCAAAGTCTCGCGGCATTCCGAGTCCGGCGGACGAAGTTGGCCAGTCCCACCCCCCCAAGGCTATAGCCCACCCGTTTTTGTGGCCTTTTTCCACTGGACGAACTTGGCGCCCCGGCCATCGGGCGGTTATTTTCGGGCGCGGCTTTCCCCGCGGCCTATTTTTGTCACAAGGAGGCCCCTCGCAAAGTCTCACGGCATTCCGAGTCCGGCGGACGAAGTGGGCCAGACCTACCCCCCAAGGCTATAGCCCACCCGTTTTTGTGGCCTTTTTCCGCTGGACGAACTTGGCGCCCCGGCCTTCGGGCGGTTATTTTTGGGCGCGGCCTTTCCCGCGGCCTATTTTTGGCACACGAAGGCCCCTCGCAAGGTCTTGCGGCATTCTGAGTCCGGCGGACGAAGTGGGCCAGACCTACCCCCCAAGGCTATAGCCCACCCGTTTTTGTGGCCTTTTTCCGCTGGACGAACTTGGCGCCCCAGCCTTCGGACGGTTATTTTCAGGCGCAGCTTTGCTCGCATCCTATTTTTGGCACACGGAGGCCCCTCGCAAAGTCTCGCAGCATTCCGAGTCCGGCGGACGAAGTTGGCAAGCCCCACCCCCCAAGGCTATAGCCCACCCGTTTTTGTGGCCTTTTTCCGCTGGACGAACTGGTGCCCCGGCCTTCGGACGGTTATTTTCGGGCGCGGCTTTGCCCGCGGCTTATTTTTGGCACACGGAGGCCCCTCGCAAAGTCTCGCGGCATTTCGAGTCCGGCGGACGAAGTAGGCCAGCCCCACCCCCCAAGGCTATAGCCCACCCGTTTTTGTGGCCTTTTTCCGCTGGACGAACTTGGCGCCCCGGCCTTTCGGGCGGTTATTTTTGGGCGCGGCTTTGGCCGCGGCCTATTTTTGGCACACGGAGGCCCCTCGCAAAGCCTCGCGGCATTCCGCGTCCGGCGGACGAAGTTGGCCAGCCCCACCCCCCAAGGCTATCGCCCACCCGTTTTTGTGCCCTTTTTCGGCTGGACGAACTTGGCGCCCCGGCCCTTCGGCGGTTATTTTCGGGCGCGGCTTTCCCCGCGGCCTATTTTTGGCATACGGAGGCGCCTCGCAAAGTCTCGCGGCATTCCGAGTCCGGCGGACGAAGTGGGCCAGCCCCACCCCCCCAAGGCTATAGCCCACCCGTTTTTGTGGCCTTTTTCCGCTGGACGAACTTGGCGCCCCAGCCTTCGGACGGTTATTTTCAGGCGCAGCTTTGCTCGCATCCTATTTTTGGCACACGGAGGCCCCTCGCAAAGTCTCGCAGCATTCCGAGTCCGGCGGACGAAGTTGGCAAGCCCCATCCCCCAAGGCTATAGCCCACCCGTTTTTGTGGCCTATTTCCGCTGGACGAACTTGGCGCCCCGGCCTTCGGACGGTTATTTTCGGGCGCGGCTTTGCCCGCGGCTTATTTTTGGCACACGGAGGCCCCTCGCAAAGTCTCGCGGCATTTCGAGTCCGGCGGACGAAGTAGGCCAGCCCCACCCCCCAAGGCTATAGCCCACCCGTTTTGTGGCCTTTTTCCGCTGGACGAACTTGGCGCCCCAGCCTTCGGACGGTTATTTTCGGGCGCGGCTTTGTCCGCAGCCTATTTTTGGCACACGGAGGCCCCTCGCAAAGTCTCGCGGCATTCCGAGTCGGCGGACGAAGTTGGCCAGCCCCACCCCCCAAGGCTATAGCCCACCCGTTTTTGTGGGCTTTTTCCGCTGGACGAACTTGGCTCGCCGGCCTTCGGACGGTTATTTTCGGGCGCGGCTTTGCCCGCGGCTTATTTTTGGCACACGGAGGCCCCTCGCAAAGTCTCGCGGCATTCCGAGTCCGGCGGACGAAGTTGGCCAGCCCCACCCCCCGAGGCTATAGCCTACCCGTTTTTGTGGCCTTTTTCCGCTGGACGAACTTGGCGCCCCGGCCTTCGGGCGGTTATTTTTGGGCGCGGCCTTGCCCGCGGCCTATTTTTGGCACACGGAGGCCCCTCGCAAGGTCTTGCGGCATTCCGAGTCCGGCGGACGAAGTGGGCCAGACCTACCCCCCAAGGCTATAGCCCACCCGTTTTTGTGGCCTTTTTCCGCTGGACGAACTTGGCGCCCCGGCCTTCGGACGGTTATTTTCGGGCGCGGCTTTGCCCGCGGCTTATTTTGGCACACCGGAGGCCCCTCGCAAAGTCTCGCGGCATTTCGAGTCCGGCGGACGAAGTCGGCCAGCCCCACCCCCCAAGGCTATAGCCGACCCGTTTTTGTGGCCTTTTTCCGCTGGACGAACTTGGCGCCCCGGCCATCGGGCAGTTATTTTTGGGCGCGGCTTTGCCCGCGGCCTATTTTTCGAACACGGAGTCCCCTCGCAAATTCTCGCGGCATTCCGAGTCCGGCGGACGAAGTAGGCCAGGCCCACCCCCCAAGGCTATAGCCCACCCGTTTTTGTGGCCTTTTTGCGCTGGACGAACTTGGCACCCCGGCCTTCGGGCGGTTATTTTTGGGCGCGGCTTTGCCTGCGGCCTATTTTTGTCACAAGGAGGCCCCTCGCAATGTCTCACGGCATTCCGAGTCCGGCGGACGAAGTGGGCCTGACCCACCCCCCAAGGCTATAGCCCACCCGTTTTTGTGGCCTTTTTCCGCTGGACGAACTTGGCGCCCCGGCCTTCGGGCGGTTATTTTTGGGCGCGGCTTTGCCCGCGGCCTATTTTTCGAACACGGAGGCCCCTCGCAAATTCTCGCGGCATTCCGAGTCCGGCGGACGAAGTAGGCCAGCCCCACCCCCCAAGGCTATAGCCCACTCGTTTTTGTGGCCTTTTTGCGCTGGACGAACTTGGCACCCCGGCCTTCGGGCGGTTATTTTTGGGCGCGGCTTTGCCTGCGGCCTATTTTTGTCACAAGGAGGCCCCCTCGCAAAGTCTCACTGCATTCCGAGTCCGGCGGACGAAGTGGGCCAGACCCACCCCCCAAGGCTATAGCCCACCCGTTTTTGTGGCCTTTTTCCGCTGGACGAATTTGGCGCCCCGGCCTTCGGACGGTTATTTTCGGGCGTGGTTTTTCCCGCGGCTTATTTTTGGCACACGGAGGCCCCTCGCAAAGTCTCGCGGCATTCCGAGTCCGGCGGACGAAGTTGGCCAGCCCCACCCCCCAAGGCTATAGCCGACCCGTTTTTGTGGCCTTTTTCCGCTGGACGAACTTGGCGCCCCGGCCATCGGGCGGTTATTTTTGGTCGCGGCTTTGCCCGCGGCCTATTTTTGTCACAAGGAGGCCCCTCGCAAAGTCTCACGGCATTCCGAGTCCGGCGGACGAAGTGGGCCTGACCCACCCCCCAAGGCTATAGCCCGCCCGTTTTTGTGGCCTTTTTCCGCTGGACGAACTTGGCGCCCCGGCCTTCGGGCGGTTATTTTTGGGCGCGGCTTGCCCGCGGCCTATTTTTGGCATACGGAGGCCCCTCACAAAGTCTCGCGGCTTTCCGAGTCCGGCGGACGAAGTAGGCCAGCCCCACCCCCCAAGGCTATAGCCCACCCGTTTTTGTGGCCTTTTTCCGCTGGACGAACTTGGCGCCCCGGCCTTCGGGCGGTTATTTTTGGGCGCGGCTTTGCTCGCGGCCAAGTTTTTACACACGGAGGCCCCTCGCAAAGTTTTGCGGCATTCCGAATCCGGCGGACGAAGTTGGCCAGCCCCACCCCCCAAGGCTATAGCCCACCCGTTTTTGTGGCCTTTTTCCGCTGGACGAACTTGGCGCCCCGTCCTTCGGGCGGTTATTTTTGGGCGCGGCTTTGGCCGCGGCCTATTTTTGGCACACGGAGGCCCCTCGCAAAGCATCGCGGCATTCCGTGTCCGGCGGACGAAGTAGGCCAGCCCCACGCCCCAAGGCTATTGCCAACCCGTTTTTGTGGCCTTTTTCGGCTGGACGAACTTGGCGCCCCGGCCTTCGGGCGGTTATTTTTGGGCGCGGCTGTGCCCGTGGCCTATTTTTGGCACACGGGGGCCCCTCGCAAATTCTCGCGGCATTCCGAGTCCAGCGGACGAATTTGGCCAGCCCCCCCCCCCCCAAGGCTATAGCCCACCCGTTTTTGTGGCCTTTTTCCGCTGGACGAACTTGGCGCCCCGGCCTTCGGGCGGTTATTTTTGGGCGCGGCTTTGCCCACGGCCTACTTTTTGCGCACGGAGGCCCCTCGCAAAGTCTCGCGGCATTCCGAGTCCGGCGGACGAAGTTGGCCAGCCCCACCCCCCAAGGCTATAGCCCACCCGTTTTTGTGGCCTTTTTCCGCTGGACGAACTTGGCGCCCCGGCCTTCGGACGGTTATTTTCGGGCGCGGCTTTGGCCGCGGCTTATTTTTGGCACACGGAGGCCCCTCGCAAAGTCTCGCGGCATTCCGAGTCCGGCGGACGAAGTTGGCCAGCCCCATCCCCCAAGGCTATAGCCCACCCGTTTTTGTGGCCTTTTTCCGCTGGACAAACTTGGCGCCCCGGCCTTCGGGCGGTTATTTTTGGGCGCGGCTTTGTCCGGGGCCTATTTTTGGCTCACGGACGCCCCTCGCAAACTCTCGCGGCATTCCGAGTCCGGCGGACGAAGTGGGCCAGCCCCACCCCCCAAGGCTATAGCCCACCCGTTTCTGTGACCTTTTTCCGCTGGACGAACTTGGCGCCCCGGCTTTCGGGCGGTTATTTTTGGGCGCGGCTTTGCCCGCGACCTATTTTTGGTACACGGAGGCCCCTCGACAAGTCTCGCGGCATGTCGAGTCCGGCGGACGAAGTTGGCCAGCCCCACCCCCAAGGCTATAGCCCACCCGTTTTTGTGGCCTTTTTCCGCTGGACGAACTTGGCGCCCCGGCCTTCGGGAGGTTATTTTTGGGCGCGGCTTTGCCGCGGCATATTTTTGTCACGAGGAGGCCCCTCGCAAAGTCTCGCGGCATTCCGAGTCCGGCGGACTAAGTAGGCCAGCCCCACCCCCCAAGGCTATAACCCACCCGTTTTTGTGGCCTTTTTCCGCTAGACGAACTTGGCGCCCCGGCCTTCGGGCGGTTATTTTTGGGTGCGGTTTTGGCCGCGGCCTATTTTTGGCACACGGAGACCCCTCGAAAAGTCTCACGGCATTCCGAGTCCGGCGGACTAAGTAGGCCAGCCCCACCCCCCAAGGCTATAGCCCACCCGTTTTTGTGGCCTTTTTCCGCTGGACGAACTTGGCGCCCCGGCCTTCGGGCGGTTATTTTTGGGCGCGGCTTTGCCCGCGGCCTATTTTTGTCACGAGGAGGCCCTCGTAAAGTCTCGCGGCATTCCGAGTCCGGCGGACTAAGTAGGCCAGCCCCACCCCCCAAGGCTATAGCCCACCCGTTTTTGTGGCCTTTTTCCGCTGGACGAACTTGGCGCCCCGGCCTTCGGGCGGTTATTTTTGGGCGCGGCTTTGCCCGCGGCCTATTTTTGGCACACGGAGGCCCCTCACAAAGTCTCGCGGCTTTCCGAGTCCGGCTGACGAAGTAGGCCAGCCCCACCCCCGAAGGCTATAGCCCACCCGTTTTTGTGGCCTTTTTCCGCTGGACGAACTTGGCGCCCCGGCCTTCGGGCGGTTATTTTTGGGTGCGGCATTGCCCGCGGCCTATTTTTGTCACGAGGAGGCCCCTCGCAAAGTCTCGCGGCATTCCGAGTCCGGCGGACTAAGTAGGCCAGCCCCACCCCCCAAGGCTATAGCCCACCCGTTTTTGTGGCCTTTTTCCGCTGGACGAATTTGGCGCCCCGGCCTTCGGCGGTTATTTTTGGGTGCGACTATGCCCGCGGCTTATTTTTGGCACACGGAGGCCCCTCGCAAGGTCTTGCGGCATTCCGAGTCCGGCGGACGAAGTTGGCCAGCCCCACCCCCCAAGGCTATAGCCCAACCCGTTTTTGTGGCCTTTTTCCGCTGGACGAACTTGGCGCCCCGGCCTTCGGGCGGTTATTTTTGGGCGCGGCTTTGCCCGTGGCCTATTTTTGGCACACGGAGGCCCCTCACAAAGTCTCGCGGCTTTCCGAGTCCGGCGGACGAAGTAGGCCCGCCCCACCCCCCAAGGCTATAGCCCACCCGTTTTTGTGGCCTTTTTCCGCTGGACGAACTTGGCGCCCCGGCCTTCGGGCGGTTATTTTTGGGGGCGGCTTTGCCCGCGGCCTATTTTTGTCACGAGGAGGCCCCTCGCAAAGTCTCGCGGCATTCCGAGTCCGGCGGACGAAGTTGGCCAGCCCCATCCCCCAAGGCTATAGCCCACCCGTTTTTGTGGCCTTTTTCCGCTGGACAAACTTGGCGCCCCGGCCTTCGGGCGGTTATTTTTGGGCGCGGCTTTGTCCGGGGCCTATTTTTGGCACACGGACGCCCCTCGCAAACTCTCGCGGCATTCCGAGTCCGGCGGACGAAGTGGGCCAGCCCCACCCCCCAAGGCTATAGCCCACCCGTTTCTGTGACCTTTTTCCGCTGGACGAACTTGGCGCCCCGGCTTTCGGGCGGTTATTTTTGGGCGCGGCTTTGCCCACGGCCTATTTTTGGCCCACGGAGGCCCCTCGACAAGTCTCGCGGCATGTCGAGTCCGGCGGACGAAGTTGGCCAGCCCCACCCCCCAAGGCTATAGCCCACCCGTTTTATTGGCCTTTTTCCGCTGGACGAACTTGGCGCCCCGGCCTTCGGGAGGTTATTTTTGGGCGCGGCTTTGCCCGCGGCATATTTTTGTCACGAGGAGGCCCCTCGCAAAGTCTCGCGGCATTCCGAGTCCGGCGGACTAAGTAGGCCAACCCCACCCCCCAAGGCTATAACCCACCCGTTTTTGTGGCCTTTTTCCGCTGGACGAACTTGGCGCCCCGGCCTTCGGGCGGTTATTTTTGGGTGCGGTTTTGGCCGCGGCCTATTTTTGGCACACGGAGACCCCTCGAAAAGTCTCACGGCATTCCGAGTCCGGCGGACTAAGTAGGCCAGCCCCACCCCCCAAGGCTATAGCCCACCCGTTTTTGTGGCCTTTTTCCGCTGGACGAACTTGGCGCCCCGGCCTTCGGGCGGTTATTTTTGGGCGCGGTTTTGGCTGCGGCCTATTTTTGGCACACGGAGACCCCTCGAAAAGTCTCGCGGCATTCCGAGTCCGGCGGACGAAGTTGGCCAGCCCCACCCCCCCAAGGCTATAGCCCCACCGTTTTTGTGGCCTTTTTCCACTGGACGAACTTGGCGCCCCGGCCTTCGGGCGGTTATTTTTGGGCGCGGTTTTGGCTGCGGCCTATTTTTGGCACACGGAGACCCCTCGCAAAGTCTCGCGGCATACCGAGTCCGGCGGACGAAGTGGGCCAGCCCCACCCCCCAAGGCTATAGCCCACCCGTTTTAGTGGCCTTTTTCCGCGGGACGAACTTGGCGCCCCGGCCTTCGGGCGGTTAGTTTTGGGCGCGGCCTTGCCCGCGGCCTATTTTCAGCACACGGAGGCCCCTCGCAATGTCTCGCGGCATTCCGAGTCCGGCGGACGAAGTGGGCCAGCCCCACCCCCCAAGGCTATAGCCCACCCGTTTCTGTGACCTTTTTCCGCTGGACGAACTTGGCGCCCCGGCTTTCAGGCGGTTATTTTTGGGCGCGGCTTTGCCCGCGGCCTATTTTTGGCACACGGAGGCCCCTCGAAAAGTCTCGCGGCATTCGAGTCCGGCGGACGAAGTTGGCCAGCCCCACCCCCCAAGGCTATAGCCCCACCCGTTTTTGTGGCCTTTTTCCGCTGGACGAACTTGGCGCCCCGGCCTTCGGGCGGTTATTTTTTGGGCGCGGCTTTGACAGCGGCCTATTTTTATCACGAGGAGGCCCCTCGCAAAGTCTCGGGGCATTCCGAGTCCGGCGGACTAAGTAGGCCAGCCCCACCCCCCAAGGCTATAGCCACACCGTTTTTGTGGCCTTTTTCCGCTGGACGAACTTGGCGCCCCGGCCTTCGGGCGGTTATTTTTGGGCGCGGCTTTGCCCGCGGCCTATTTTTGGCACACGGAGGCCCCTCACAAAGTCTCGCGGCTTTCCGAGTCCGGCTGACGAAGTAGGCCAGCCCCACCCCCCAAGGCTATAGCCCACCCGTTTTTGTGGCCTTTTTCCGCTGGAACGAACTTGGCGCCCCGGCCATCGGGCGGTTATTTTTGGGTGCGGCTTTGCCCGCGGCCTATTTTTGTCACGAGTAGGCCCCTCGCAAAGTCTCGCGGCATTCCGAGTCCGGCGACTAAGTAGGCCAGCCCCACCCCCCAAGGCTATAGCCCACCCGTTTTTGTGGCCTTTTTCCGCTGGACGAATTTGGCGCCCCGGCCTTCGGGCGGTTATTTTTGGGGTGCGACTATGCCCGCGGCCTATTTTTGGCACACGGAGGCCACTCGCAAATTCTCGCGGCATTCCGAGTCCGGCGGACGAAGTAGGCCAGCCCCACCCCCAAGGCTATAGCCCACCCGTTTTTGTGGCCTTTTTCCGCTGGACGAACTTGGCGCCCCAGCCTTCGGACGGTTATTTTTGGGTGCGGCTTTGCCCGCGGCCTATTTTTGGCACACCGGAGGCCCTCGCAAGGTCTTGCGGCATTCCGAGTCCGGCGGACGAAGTTGGCCAGCCCCACCCCCCAAGGCCATAGCCCACCCGTTTTTGTGGCCTTTTTCCGCTGGACGAACTTGGCGCCCCGGCCTTCGGGCTGGTTATTTTCGGGCGCGGTTTTGCCCGCGGCCTATTTTTGGCACACCGGAGGCCCCTCGCAAAGTCTCGCGGCATTCCGAGTCCGGCGGACGAAGATGGCCAGCCCCACCCCCCAAGGCTATCGCCCACCCGTTTTTGTGGCCTTTTTCCGCCGGACGAACTTGGCGCCCCGGCCTTCGGGCGGTTATTTTTGGGCGCGGCATTGCCCGCGGCCTATTTTTGGAACAAGGAGGCCCCTCGCAAAGTCTCACGGCATTCTGAGTCCGGCGGACAAAGTCGGCCAGCCCCACCCCCCAAGGCTATAGCCCACCCGTTTTTGTGGCCTTTTCCGCTGGACGAACTTGGCGCCCCTGACTTCGGGCGGTTATTTTTGGGCGCGGCTTTGTCCGCGGCCTATTTTTGGTACAAGGAGGACCCTCGCAAAGTCTCGCGGCATTCTGAGTCCGGCGGACGAAGTTGGCCAGCCCCAACCCCCAAGGCTATAGCCCACCCGTTTTTGTGGCCTTTTTCCGCTGGACGAACTTGGCGCCCCGGACTTCGGGCGGTTATTTCTGGGCGCGGCTTTGCCCGCGGCCTATTTTTGGCACACGGAGGCCCCTTACAAAGTCTCGCGGCATTCTGAGTCCGGCGGACGAAGGCGGGTTGCCCCACCCCCCAAGGCTATAGCCCACACGTGTTTGTGGCCTTTTTCCGCTGGCCGAACTTGGCGCCCCGGCCTTCGGGCGGTTATTTTTGGGCGCGGCTTTGTCCGTGGCCTATTTTTGGCGCACGGAGGCCCCTCGCAAAGTGTCGCCGCATTTTGAGTCCGGCGGACGAAGTTGGCCAGCCCCACCCCCCAAGGCTATAGCCCCACCCGTTTTTGTGGCCTTTTACCGCTGGACGAACTTGGTGCCCCAGCCTTCGGGTGGTTATTTTTAGGCGCGGCTTTGCCCATGGATTATTTATGGCACACGGAGTTCCCTCGCAAAGTCTCACCGCATTCCGAGTCCGGCGGACGAAGATGGCCAGCCCCACCCCCCAAGGCTATAGCCCACCCGTTTTTGTGGCCTTTTTCCGCCGGACGAACTTGGCGCCCCGGCCTTCAGGCGGTTATTTTTGGGCGCGCCTTTGCCCGCGGCCTATTTTTGGCACACGGAGGCCCCTCGCAAAGTCTCGCGGCATTCCGAGTCCGGCGGACGAAGTTGGCCAGACCCACCCCCCAAGGCTATAGTCCACCCGTTTTTGTGGCCTTTTTCCGCTGGACGAACTTGGCGCCCCGGCGTTCGGGCGGTTATTTTTTGGCGCGGCTTTGGCCGTGGCTTATTTTTTGGTACATGGAGGCCCCTCGCAAAGTCTCGCGGCATTCCGAGTCCGGCGGACGAAGTGGGCCAGCCGCACCCCCCCAAGGCTATAGGCCACCCGTTTTTGTGGCCTTTTTCCGCTGGACGAACTTGGCTCCCCGGCCTTCGGGCGGTTATTTTTGGGGGCGGCTTTGCCCGCGGCCTATTTTTGGTACAAGGAGGCCCCTCGCAAAGTCCCGCGGCATTCTGAGTTCGGCGGACGAAGTTGGCCAGCCCCACCCCCCAAGGCTATAGCCCACCCGTTTTTGTGGCCTTTTTCCGCTGGACGAACTTGGCGCCCCGGACTGCGGGCGGTTATTTTTGGGCGCGGCTTTGTCCGCGGCCTATTTTTGGCACACGGAGGCCCCTTACAAAGTCTCGCGGCATTCTGAGTCCGGCGGACGAAGTCGGCTTGCCCCACCCCCCCAAGGATATAGCCCACCCGTTTTTGTGGCCTTTTTCCGCTGGACGAACTTGGCGCCCCGGCCTTCGGGCGGTTATTTTTGGGCGCGGCTTTGCCCGCGGCCTATTTTTTGCACACGGAGGCCCCTTACAAAGTCTTGCGGCATTCTGAGTCCGGCGGACGAGGTCGGCTTGCCCCACCGCCCAAGGATATAGCCCACCTGTTTTTGTGGCTTTTTTCCGCTGGACGAACTTGGCGCCCCGGCCTTCGGGCGGTTATTTTTGGGCGCGGCTTTGCCCGCGGCCTATTTTTGGCACACGGAGGCCTCTTACAAAGTCTCGCGGCATTCTGAGTCCGGCGGACGAAGTCGGCTTGCCCCACCCCCCAAGGATATGGACCACCCGTTTTTGTGGCCTTTTTCTGCTGGACGAACTTGGCGCCCCGGCCTTCGGGCTGTTATTTCTGGGCGCGGCTTTGCCCGCGGCCTATTTTTGGCACATGGAGGCCCCTTACAAAGTCTCGCGGCATTCTGAGTCCGGCGGACGAAGTCGGCTTGCCCCACCCCCCAAGGCTATAGCCCACCCGTTTTTGTGGCCTTTTTCCGCTGGACGAACTTGGCGCCCCGGCCTTCGGGCGGTTATTTTTGGGCGCGGCTTTGTCCGCGGCCTATTTTTGGCACACGGAGGCCCCTCGCAAAGTGTCGTCGCATTTTGAGTCCGGCGGACGAAGATGGCCAGCCCCACCCCCCAAGGCTATAGCCCACCCGTTTTTGTGGCCTTTTTTCCGCTGGACGAACTTGGCGCCCCGGCCTTCGGGGGGTTATTTTTGACCGCGGCGTTTGCCCGTGGCCTATTTTTGGCACACGGAGGCCCCTCGAAAAGTCTCGCGGCATTCCGAGTCCGGCGGACGAAGTGGGCCAGCCCCACCCCCCAAGGCTATAGCCCACCCGTTTTTGTGGTCTTTTTCCGCTGGACGAACTTGGAGACTCGGCCTTCGGACGGTTAGTTTTGGGCGCGGCTTTGCCCGCGGCATATTTTTGGCCCACGGAGGCCCCTCGTAAAGTCTCGTGGCATTCCGAGTCCGGCGGACGAAGTTGACAAGCCCCACCCCCCAAGGCTATAGCCCACCCGTTTTTGTGGCCTTTTACCGCTGGACGAACTTGGCTCCCCGGCCTTCGGGCGGTTAATTTTGGGCGCGGCATTGCCCGCGGCCTATTTTTGGTACAAGGAGGCCCCTCGCAAAGTCTCACGGCATTCTGAGTCCGGCGGACAAAGTTGGCCAGCCCCACCCCCCAAGACTATAGCCCAGCCGTTTTTGTGGCCTTTTTCCGCTGGACGAACTTGGCGCCCCGGCCTTCGGGTGGCTATTTTTAGGCGCGGCTTTGCCCACGGATTATTTATGGCACACGGAGTTCCCTCGCAAAGTCTCACGGCATTCCGAGTCCGGCGGACGAAGATGGCCAGCCCCACCCCCCAAGGCTATAGCCCACCCGTTTTTGTGGCCTTTTTCCGCCGGACGAACTTGGCGCCCCGGCCTTCGGGCGGTTCTTTTTGGGCACGGCTTTGCCCGCGGCCTATTTTTGGCACACGGAGGCCCGTCGCAAAGTCTCGCGGCATTCTGAGTCCGGCGGACGAAGTCGGCCAGCCCCACCCCCCAAGGCTATAGCCCACCCGTTTATGTGTCCTTTTTCCGCTGGACGAACTTGGAGACCCGGCCTTCGGGTGGTTATTTTTGGACGCGGCTTTGTCCGCGGCCTATTTTTGGGATATGGAGGCCCCTCGCAAAGTCTCGTGGCATTCCGAGTTCGGCAGACGAAGTTGGCCAGCCCCACCCCCCATGGCTATAGCCCACCCGTTTTTGTGGCCTTTTTCCGCTGGACGAACTTGGCGCCCCGGCCTTCGGGCGGTTATTTTTGGGCGCGGTTTGCCCGCGGCCTATTTTTGGCACACGGAGGCCCTTCGCAAACTCTCGCGGCATGCCGAGTCCGGCGGACGAAGTGGGCCAGCCCCACCCGCCAAGGCTATAGCCCACCCGTTTTTGTGGCCTTTTACCGCTGGACGAACTTGGCGCCCCGGCCTTCGGGTGGTTATTTTTAGGCGCGGCTTTGCCCGCGGATTATTTATGGCACACGGAGATCCCTCGCAAAGTCTCACGGCATTCCGAGTTGGGCGGACGAAAATGGCCAGGCCCACCCCCCAAGGCTATAGCCCACCCGTTTTTGTGGCCTTTTTCCGCCGGACGAACTTGGTGCCCCGGCCTTCGGGCGGTTATAATTGGGCGCGGCTTTGCCCGCGGCCTATTTTTGGCACACGGAGGCCCGTCGCAAAGTCTCGCGGCATTCTGAGTCCGGCGGACGAAGTCGGCCAGCCCCACCCCCCAAGGCTATAGCCCACCCGTTTATGTGGCCTTTTTCCGCTGGACGAACAAGGCGACCCGGCCTTCATGCGGTTATTTTTGGGTGCGGCTTCGTCTGCGGCCTATTTTTGGGACACGGAGGCCCCTCGCAAAGTCTCGCGGCATTCCGAGTCCGGCAGACGAAGTTGGCCAGCCCCACCCCCCAAGGCTATAGCCCACCCGTTTTTGTGGCCTTTTTCCGCTGGACGAACTTGACGCCCCGGCCTTCGGGCGGTTATTTTTGGGCGCGGTTTGCCCGCGGCCTATTTTTGGCACATGGAGGCCCCTCGCAAAGTCTCGCGGCATGCCGAGTCCGGCGGACGAAGTGGGCCAGCCCCACCCCCCAAGGCTATAGCCCACCCGTTTTTGTGGCCTTTTACCGCTGGACGAACTTGGCGCCCCGGCCTTCGGGTGGTTATTTTTAGGCGCGGTTTTGCCCGCGGATTATTTATGGCACACGGAGATCCCTCGCAAAGTCTCACGGCATTCCGAGTCCGGCGGACGAAGATGGCCAGCCCCACCCCCCAAGGCTATAGCCCACCCGTTTTTGTGGCCTTTTTCCGCCGGACGAACTTGGCGCCCCGGCCTTCGGGCGGTTATTTTTGGGCGCGCCTTTGCCCGCGGCCTATTTTTGGCACACAGAGGCCCGTCGCAAAGTCTCACGGCATTCTGAGTCCGGCGGACGAAGTCGGCCAGCCCCACCCCCCAAGGCTATAGCCCACCCGTTTTTGTGGCCTTTTTCCGCTGGACGAACATGGCGACCCGGCCTTCGGGCGGTTATTTTTGGGTGCGGCTTCGACCGCGGCCTATTTTTGGGACACGGAGGCCCCTCGCAAAGTCTCGCGGCATTCCGACTACGGCGGACGAAGTTGGCCAGCCCCACCCCCCAAGGCTATAGCCCACCCGTTTTTGTGGCCTTTTTCCGCTGGACGAACTTGACGTCCCGGCCTACGGGCGGTTATTTTTGGGCGTGGTTTGCCCGCGGCCTATTTTTGGCACAGGGAGGCCCCTCGTAAAGTCTCGCGGCATGCCGAGTCCGGCGGACGAAGTGGGCCAGCCCCACCCCCCAAGGCTATAGCCCACCCGTTTTTGTGGCCTTTTACCGCTGGACGAACTTGGCGCCCCGGCCTTCGGGTGGTTATTTTTAGGCGCGGCTTTGCCCGTGGATTATTTATGGCACATGGAGATCCCTCGCAAAGTCTCGCGGCATTCCGAGTCCGGCTGACGAAGATGGCCAGCCCCACCCCCCAAGGCTATCGCCCACCCCGTTTTTGTGGCCTTTTTCCGCCGGACGAACTTGGCGCCCCGGCCTTCGGGCGGTTATTTTTGGGCGCGGCTTTACCCGCGGCCTATTTTTGGCACACATATACCCCATACAAAGTCACGCGGCATTCTGAGTCCGGCGGACGAAGTTGACCAGCCCCACCCCCCAAGGCTACAGCCCACTCGTTTTTGTGGCCTTTTACCGCTGGACGACCGTGACGCCCCGGCCTTCGGGCGGTTATTTTTGGGCGCGGTTTGCCCGCGGCCTATTTTTGGCACACGGAGGCCCGTCGCAAAGTCTCGCGGCATTCTGAGTCCGGCGGACGAAGTCGGCCAGCCCCACCCCCCAAGGCTATAGCCCACCCGTTTTTGTGGCCTTTTTCCGCTGGACGAACATGGCGACCTGGCCTTTGGGCGGTTATTTTTGGGTGCGGTTTCGTCCGCGGCCTATTTTTGGGACACGGAGGCTCCTCGCAAAGTCTCGCGGCATTCCGAGTCCGGCGGACGAAGTTGGCTAGCCCCACCCCCAAAGGCTATAGCCCACCGTTTTTGTGGCCTTTTTCCGCTGGACGAACTTGACGCCCCGGCCTTCGGGCGGTAATTTTTGGGCGCGGTTTGCCCGCGGCCTATTTTTGGCACACGGAGGCCCCTCGCAAAGTCTCACGGCCTGCCGAGTCCGGCGGACGAAGTGGGCCAGCCGCACCCCCCAAGGCTATAGCCCACCCGTTTTTGTGGCCTTTTTCCGCTGGACGAAATTGCCGCCCCGGCCTTCGGGCGGTTATTTTTGGGCATAGCTATGTCCGCGGCCTATTTTTAGCATACGGAGGCCCCTCGCAAAGTCTCGCGGCATTCCAAGTCCGGCGGACGAAGTTGGCCAGCCCCACCCCCCAAGGCTATAGCGCACCTGTTTTTGTGGCCTTTTTCCGCTGGACGAACTTCGCGCCCCGGCCTTCGGGCGGTTATTTTTGGGTACTGCTTTGTCCACGGCCTATTTTTGGCACACGGAGGCCCCTCGCAAAGTCTCGCGGCATTCCGAGTCCGGCGGACGAAGTGGGCCAGCCCCACCCCCCAAGGCTATAGCCCACCCGTGTTTGTGGCCTTTTTCCGCAGGACGAACTTGGCGCCCCGGCCTTCGGGTGGTTATTTTTGGGCGCGCCTTTGCCCGCGGCCTATTTTTGGCACACGGAGGCCCGTCGCAAAGTCTCGCGGCATTCTGAGTCCGGCGGACGAAGTCGGCCAGCCCCACCCCCCAAGGCTATAGCCCACCCGTTTATGTGGCCTTTTTCCGCTGGACGAACATGGCGACCCGGCGTTCATGCGGTTATTTTTGGGTGCGGCTTCGTCCGCGGCCTATTTTTGGGACACGGAGGCCCCTCGCAAAAGCCTCGCGGCATTCCGAGTCCGGCAGACGAAGTTGGCCAGCCCCACCCCCCAAGGCTATAGCCCACCCGTTTTTGTGGCCTTTTTCCGCTGGACGAACTTGACGCCCCGGCCTTCGGGCGGTTGTTTTTGGGCGCGGTTTGCCCGCGGCCTATTTTTGGCACATGGAGGCCCTTCGCAAACTCTCGCGGCATGCCGAGTCCGGCGGACGAAGTGGGCCAGCCCCACCCCCCAAGGCTATAGCCCACCCGTTTTTGTGGCCGTTTTCCGCCGGACGAACTTGGCGCCCCGGCCTTCGGGCGGTTATTTTTGGGCGCGCCTTTGCCCGCGGCCTATTTTTGGCACACGGAGGCCCGTCGCAAAGTCTCGCGGCATTCTGAGTCCGGCGGACGAAGTCGGCCAGCCCCACCCCCCAAGTCTATAGCCCACCCGTTTTTGTGGCCTTTTTCCGCTGGACGAACTTCGCGCCCCGGCCTTCGGGCGGTTATTTTTGGGCGCGGTTTTGGCCGCGGCCTATTTTTGGCACACGGAGGCCCGTCGCAAAGTCTCGCGGCATTCTGAGTCCGGCGGACGAAGTCGGCCAGCCCCACCCCCCAAGGCTATAGCCCACCCGTTTTTGTGGCCTTTTTCCGCTGGACGAACATGGCGACCCGGCCTTCAATCGCGTATTTTTGGGTACGGCTTCTCCCGCGGCCTATTTTTGGGACACGGAGGCCCCTCGCAAAGTCTCGCGGCATTCCGAGTCCGGCGGACGAAGTTGGCCAGCCCCACCCCCGAAGGCTATAGCCCACCCGTTTTTGTGGCCTTTTTCCGCTGGACGAACTTGACGCCCTGGCCTTCGGGCGGTTATTTTTGGGCGCGGTTAGCCCGCGGCCTATTTTTGGCACACCGAGGCCCTTCGCAAAGTCTAGCGGCATGCCGAGTCCGGCGGACGAAGTGGGCCAGCCCCACCCCCCAAGGCTATAGCCCACCCGTTTTCGTGGCCTTTTACCGCTGGACGAACTTGGCGCCCCGGCCTTCGGTTGGTTATTTTTAGGCACGGCTTTGCCCGCGGATTATTTATGGCACACGGAGATCCCTCGCAAAGTCTCGCGGCATTCCGAGTCCGGCGGACGAAGTCGGCCAGCCCCACCCCCCAAGGCTATAGCCCACCCGTTTTTGTGGCCTTTTTCCGCCGGACGAACTTGGCGCCCCGGCCTTCGGGCGGTTATTTTTGGGCGCGGCTTTACCCGCGGCCGATTTTTGGCACACGGAGGCCCCTCACAAGGTCTTACGGCTTTCCGAGTCCGGCTGATGAAGTTGGCCAGCCCCACACCCCAAGGCTATAGCCCACCCGTTTTTGTGGCCTTTTTCCGCGGGACGAACTTGGCGCCCCGAACTTCGGGCGGTTATTTTTGGGCGCGGCTTTGCCCGTGGCCTATTTTTGGCACACGGAGGGCCCTCGCAAAGTCTCACCGTATTCCGAGTCCGGCGGACGAAGTTGGCCAGCCCCACCCCCCAAGGCTATAGCCCACCCGTTTTTGTGGCCTTTTTCCGCTGGACGAACTTCGCGCCCCGGCCTTCGGGCGGTTATTTTTGGGCGCTGCTTTGTCCACGGCCTATTTTTGGCACACGGAGGTCCCTCGCAAAGTCTCGCGGCATTCCGAGTCCGGCGGACGAAGTTGGCTAGCCCCACCCCCCAAGGCTATAGCCCACCCGTTTTTGTGGCCTTTTTCCGCTGGACGAACTTGACGCCCCGGCCTTCGGGCGGTAATTTTTGGGCGCGGTTTGCCCGCGGCCTATTTTTGGCACGCGGAGGCCCCTCGCAAAGTGTCACGGCCTGCCGAGTCCGGAGGACGAAGTGGGCCAGCCGCACCCCCCAAGGCTATAGCCCACTCGTTTTTGTGGCCTTTTTTCGCTGGACGAACTTGGCGCCCCGGCCTTCGGGCTGTTATTTTTGGGCGCGGCTTTGCCCGCTACCTATTTTTGGCAGACGGAGGCCCCTCGCAAAGTCTCGCGCCATTCCGAGTCCGGCGGATGAAGTGGGCCAGCCCCACCCCCCAAGGCTATAGCCCACCCGTTTTTGTGGGCTTTGTCCGCTGGACGAACTTGGCGCCCCGGCCTTCGGGCAGTTATTTTTGGGCGCGGCTGTGCCCGCGGCCTATTTTTGGCACACGGAGGTGCCTCGCAAAGTCTCGCGCCATTCCGAGTCCGGCGGACGAAGTCGGCCAGCCCCACCCCCCCAAGGCTATAGCCCACCCGTTTTTATGGGCTTTTTCCGCTGGACGAACTTGGCGCCCCGGCCTTCGGGCGGTTATTTTTGGGCGCGGCTTTGCCCACGGCCTATTTTTGGCACACGGAGGCCCCTCGCAAAGTCTCGCGGCATTCCGAGTCCGGCGGACGAAGTTGGCCAGCCCCACCCCCCAAGGCTATAGCCCACCCGTTTTTGTAGCCTTTTTCCGCTGGACGAACTTGGCACCCCCGGCCTTCGGGCGGTTATTGTTGGGCGCGGCTTTGCTCACGGCCTATTTTTGGCACACGGAGGCCCCTCGTAAAGTCTCGCGCCATTCCGAGTCCGGCGGAAGAAGTGGGCCCGCCCCACCCCCCAAAGCTATAGCCCACCCGTTTTTGTGGGCTTTTTCCGCTGGACGAACTTGGCGCCCCGGCCTTCGGGCGGTTATTTTTAGGCGCGGCTGTGCCCGCGGCCTATTTTTGGCAAACGAAGGCGCCTCGCAAAGTCTCGTGCCATTCCGAATCCGGCGGACGAAGTCGGCCAGCCCCACCCCCCAAGGCTATAGCCCACCCGTTTTTGTGGGCTTTTTCCGCTGGACGAACTTGGCGCCCCGGCCTTCGGGCAGTTATTTTTGGGCGCGGCTGTGCCCGCGGCCTATTTTTGGCACATGGAGGTGCCTCGCAAAGTCTCGCGCCATTCCGAGTCCGGCGGACGAAGTCGGCCAGCCCCACCCCCCAAGGCTATAGCCCACCCGTTTTTGTGGGCTTTTTCCGCTGGACGAACATGGCGCCCCGGCCTTCGGGCGGTTATATTTGGGCGCGGCTGTGCCGGTGGCCTATTATTCGCACACGGAGGCGCCTCGCAAAGTCTAGCGCCATTCCGAGTCCGGCGGACGAAGCTGGCCAGCCCCACCCCCCAAGGCTATAGCCCACCCGTTTTTGTAGACTTTTTCCGCTGGACGAACTTGGCGCCCCGGCCTTCGGGCGGTTATTTTTGGGCGCGGCTTTGCCCACGGCCTAGGTTTGGCACACGGAGGCCCCTCGCAAAGTCTCGCGGCATTCCGAGTCCGGCGGACGAAGTGGGCCAGCCCCACCCCCCCCGAGGCTGTAGCCCACCCGTTTTTGTGGCCTTTTTTCGCTGGACGAACTTGGCGCCCCGGCCTTCGGGCTGTTATTTTTGGGCGCGGCTTTGCCCGCTGCCTATTTTTGGCACACGGAGGCCCCTCGCAAAGTCTCGCGGCATTCCGAGTCCGGCGGACGAAGTTGGCCAGCCCCACCCCCCAAGGCTATAGCCCACCCGTTTTTGTAGCCTTTTTCCGCTGGACGAACTTGGCACCCCGGCCTTCGGGCGGTTAATGTTGGGCGCGGCTTTGCTCGCGGCCTATTTTTGGCACACGGAGGCCCCTCGTAAAGTCTCGCGCCATTCCGAGTCCGGCGGAAGAAGTGGGCCCGCCCCACCCCCCAAAGCTATAGCCCACCCGTTTTTGTGGGCTTTTTCCGCTGGACGAACTTGGCGCCCCGGCCTTCGGGCGGTTATTTTTAGGCGCGGCTGTGCCCGCGGCCTATTTTTGGCAAACGAAGGCGCCTCGCAAAGTCTCGCGCCATTCCGAATCCGGCGGACGAAGTCGGCCAGCCCCACCCCCCAAGGCTATAGCCCACCCGTTTTTGTGGGCTTTTTCCGCTGGACGAACTTGGCGCCCCGGCCTTCGGGCAGTTATTTTTGGGCGCGGCTGTGCCCGCGGCCTATTTTTGGCACATGGAGGTGCCTCGCAAAGTCTCGCGCCATTCCGAGTCCGGCGGACGAAGTCGGCCAGCCCCACCCCCCAAGGCTATAGCCCACCCGTTTTTGTGGGCTTTTTTCCGCTGGACGAACATGGCGCCCCGGCCTTCGGGCGGTTATATTTGGGCGCGGCTGTGCCCGTGGCCTATTATTCGCACACGGAGGCGCCTCGCAAAGTCTCGCGCCATTCCGAGTCCGGCGGACGAAGCTGGCCAGCCCCACCCCCCAAGGCTATAGCCCACCCGTTTTTGTAGACTTTTTCCGCTGGACGAACTTGGCGCCCCGGCCTTCGGGCGGTTATTTTTGGGCGCGGCTTTGCCCACGGCCTAGGTTTGGCACACGGAGGCCCCTCGCAAAGTCTCGCGGCATTCCGAGTCCAGCGGACGAAGTGGGCCAGCCCCACCCCCCCGAGGCTGTAGCCCACCCGTTTTTGTGGCCTTTTTTCGCTGGACGAACTTGGCGCCCCGGCCTTCGGGCTGTTATTTTTGGGCGCGGCTTTGCCCGCTGCCTATTTTTGGCACACGGAGGCCCCTCGCAAAGTCTCGCGCCATTCCGAGTCCGGCGGAAGAAGTTGGCCAGCCCCCCCCCCCCAAGGCTGTAGCCCACCCGTTTTTGTGGCCTTTTTTCGCTGGACGAACTTGGCGCCCCGGCCTTCGGGCCGTTATTTTTGGGCGTGGCTGTGCCCGCGGCCTATTTTTGGCACACGGAGGTGCCTCGCAAAGTCTCGCACCATTCCGAGTCCGGCGGACGAAGTCGGCCAGCCCCACCCCCCAAGGCTATAGCCCACCCGTTTTTGTGGCCTTTTTCCGCTGGACGATCATGGCGCCCCGGCCTTCGGGCGGTTATATTTGGGCGCGGCTGTGCCCGTGGCCTATTATTCGCACACGGAGGTGCCTCACAATGTCTCGCGCCATTCCGAGTCCGGCGGACGAAGTGGCCCAGCCCCACCCCCCAAGGCTATAGCCCCCCCCATTTTTGTGGCCTTTTTCCGCTGGACGACCTAGGCGCCCCGGCCTTCGGGCGGTTATTTTTGGGTGTGGCTGTGCCGGCGGCCTATTATTCGCACACGGAGGCGCCTCGCAAAGTCTCGCGCTATTCCGAGTCCGGCGGACGAAGCTGGCCAGCCCCACCCCCCCAAGGCTATAGCCCACCCGTTTTTGTAGCCTTTTTCCGCTAGACGAACTTGGCGCCCCGGCCTTCGGGCGGTTATTTATGGGCGCGGCTTTGTCCGCGGCCGATTATTCGCACACGGAGGCCCCTCTCAAAGTCTCGCGGCAATCCGAGTCCGGCGGACGAAGTCGGCCAGCCCCACCCCCCAAGGCTGTAGCCCTCCCGTTTTTGTGGCCTTTTTTCGCTGGACGAACTTGGCGCCCCGGCCTTCGGGCGGTTATTTTTGGGCGTGGCTGTGCCCGCGGCCTATTTTTGGCACACGGAGGTCCCTCGCAAAGTCTCGCGGCATTCCGAGTCCGGCGGACGAAGTTGGCCAGCCCCACCCCCCAAGGCTATAGCCCACCCATTTTTGTGCCCTTTTTCCGCTGGACGACCTTGGCGCCCCGGCCTTCGGGCGGTTATTTTTGGGCGTGTCTGTGCCCGTGGCCAATTATTCGCACACGGAGGCGCCTCACAAAGTGTAACACCCCAAATCTAACACGTGCGGAGCACGTGAAGAAGGAGGTTACTCACAAATCATTAATCTTTACTCATAAGTTTCAAACTGAAATTCCTCCAATTCTTATTCAAATAAATCCATAAATCCAAACGTCAAATACTAAATAATCTCTCTCGAGGACATATAAGAATAATAACAAAAGTCTCAAACTCCAAATTACACGTTCATAATAAAAGTAACTAAATAGAAACACAAGTTTATTCCTCCTCTTATTCAATAGCAAACGGAAACTGGAAATCACTAACTCCAAAGCTAAGTGCACCTCTCAAAAGAAACTTAATCTGCAAAAAGTAATGACGAGGGGTGAGCCGTCAACTCGGTAAGTAAAACCATTCCTAACACACTAGGCCTATCGATACCAAAAATATTGCAAGCCTTCTTTTGTTTAAAGCATATATCATAATCCATAATTTTCATAAAACGATATATCACAATAACATAAGATAAATTCTTAATAATTCAGAATATTCAAAAGCATATTTACTTACGAATCAAATCATGTAATACGTATACAGAAAACAAACAGGTTAGCTCATGTCACATAGTGTCACCTATAGTCCCGGTGACCCGGCCAGAAACAGAATCAGAATATCGTGTGCACATTCAGAACAGAAACCCAGTACTGGTCCAGACAGATATATCGTATATTACGATCAGAATCAGAATCAGAATAACTATGGACAATGAGCCAAAACATTAGGAATCTCATACAATCATCAATAATTGAAATCAAACATAGGTACAAAACATTCGTATCAGTTTCATAAAAGTTCATATCAATAATATAGGCTTGCATAACATTTTATAAATAAAATCATAAAAGTAGGCATGTAACAAAATAACTTGCATATTCAAAAGCATTTATAAAATACTTTGTTAAAAAGAATTTAGCTTTAAAACATTTACATAAAACTAATTTTATTATCAAAATCAATTAATCCTTTAAGTAATATAAAAACATTTATACTTATAACAATAATATCAAAATACTTATACATATCCAGTATACTAGGAATGAAGTTACTTACCTCGACAAATGAACTTGGATTAACACACCTCTAAGCTTCTAAGAGCCTCAAACACCTTCAAAACCTTAAACAAATACAAGATATGACAATCAATAACTTATTCTAAGAATTTGATTTTTCTAATTCATACCCGTACAGGTCTGATTCTCAGAATTTTAACTCTTAATTCAAGTCTCAGAATGATATAAAATCCTATGGAACCATTCTGGACATCCATGAGTACCCCATGTAAAATTTACAAGAGAATCCGATATCAAAAACATTTTAAAAACTATTTACTTCTCAGCAAATTCGAAACTGTTTTCACATAATCTAAACCAAACAGAACGGGTTCCGTGATTTTTATAAAATAAAATACTAATCAGAAAATTATGAAATTAAAACTACGAATCCTAGACACATATATTAACATACATATAAACTTTCAGAATTTTTTGAGTTCATTTGGTGGTACAAATAGTCTTGTGAATCTGATCACAATACTGGAATCGTGGATTTCCAGTGCAGTGGTTTCTATTTCCAAAATACGTATAAAATTGAAAACGAAGTTGAATTTAATGAAATAAAATTTAATCAAGAAGCCCTACATGTCTAGTTTCCAGAAATATAAATTTTATAAGAAAATTCGTTCAGAAAATATAGCTTTAAAAATTTGAGATACTCATGCTGTTCAGAATAAACGTTGTGAACTTACCCGTCGCTTTGATTCTCTCCTAAACAAAGGTTTGAATCCTAAGATTTGGGTAGGAGCGTAAAGAGCAGCAGAGAAGAAGAATAAACGTTGTGAACTTAGGGTTATGGAAGGGGGAAAAGTATGTATTTATAGGGGATCTTAAGAAACCCTATTCAATAAGGAAAAATAGCCCTTTTCCAAAATGATCTCATAAATAACCTCTATTTAATTAGTACCCCTTTCTAAATAAGGGTTATAGGCCACCCATAATTCTCAATGAAAGCCCAATTTCCATAATTTAATATGTATGGGAATTTGTGGCGTTACAATTTCTCCCCTCCTAACAAAAATTTCGTCCTCGAAATTAAAAGGTTACCTTATGCATGGAAGAGTTGAGGATACTTCTCCAACATTTCTGCTTCTCTCTCCCAAGTGGCTTCCTCAATAGAATGATTCATCCATTGTACCTTCACTAGGGGAATATCTCTATTCCTTAATACTTGTTCGTCTCGATCGACAATCTCAATAGGCTGTTCCTCATACGACATGTCTTCATTTATCTGAATCGGTTGATAGTCTAGCACATGTAAAGGGTCTGCAATGTACTTTCTTAACACAGACACATGAAATACATTGTGAAGCCTAGACAGACTTGGTGGTAAAGCTATGCGATAGGCCACCGGACCAATTCTCTCTAAAATCTCAAATGGTCCAATAAATCTAGGGCTAAGCTTTCCTGTCTTCCCGAACCGAAACACCCCTTTCCATGGCGATACTTTCAAGAAAACAAAATCTCCTTTTTCGAATTCCAACTCACGTCTACGACGATCTGCATAACTCTTCTGTCTGCTCTGAGCTGTTTAAAGACGTCCTCTAATCAACTTGATTTTATCAACAGTAATCTGTATTAATTCTGGACCTAAAAGTTTTCTTTCACCAACTTCATCCCAGCAGATTGGGGACCTACACTTTCTTCCATATAATGCCTCAAATGGTGCCATGCCAATACTCGAATGGAAGCTATTGTTATAAGCAAATTCGATCAACATTAGGTGCTCTTCCCAACCACCACTCAAGTCTAGGACGCAAGCTCGAAGCATATCCTCAAGGGTTTGAATAGTCCTTTCGGATTGTCCATCTGTCTGTGGACGGAAAGCAGTGCTAAATGTCAATTTCGTCCCCAACTCTTTATGTAAGCTAGCCCAAAATCTTGAAGTGAACAGTGGATCTTTATCAGACACTATTGACACTGGAACTCCATGAAGCCTCGCTATCTTCTTAATGAACAACTTAGCTAGTTGCCCTACATTGTCTGTACTCTTCCTTGCCAAGAAATGAGCTGATTTCGTCAATCGATCAACAATTACCCAAATGCAATCACATCCCCTCCTAAAACGAGGTAATCCAGAAACGAAATCCATTGTTATGTGTTCCCATTTCCACTGAGGAATAGGAAGCGTTTGTAAAGTTCCTGCTGGTCTTTGATGCTCAATCTTTACTTGTTGGCAGACTAAACACCGAGACACAAAAGCAGCAATATCTCTCTTCATATTCCTCCACCAAAAACTTTGCTTTAGATCACGATACATCTTAGTACTACCAGGATGCATACTGTAAGATGATTCATGAGCTTCTCTTAAGATCTCCGCCTTCAACTCTTCGTCTGCTGGCACGCATAACCTTTGTCCCAACCATAATCCATCCCCATTATCAAGTCTAAATCCGGGCTTATGTCCTTTGCTCACATCTTCACGGATTTTATTGAGTTCTATGTCGTTCTTCTGAGCTACCTTAACTCTATCAATTAGAGTGGGTTGGACTGTCAAATGTGCTAACACGTCTGCTTGCCCATGAGTAACTACCTCAATCCCACATCTCCTCAAGTCTTTTACCAAATGAGATTGCATGGTGATAAGATGAGCCATGCACCCAGATGATTTCCTACTCAAGGCATCTGCTACCACGTTTGCCTTACCTGGATGGTAATTAATAGAACAATCAAAATCCTTTACCAACTCCAACCATCTTCTTTGCCTCAAATTCAATTCCTTTTGAGTAAACAAGTACTTCAAACTCTTATGATCGGTGAAGATCTCACAAGTCTCCCCATACAAATAGTGTCTCCAGATTTTTAGAGCAAACACTATAGCAGCCAATTCCAAATCGTGTGTTGGGTAGTTTTGTTCATGATTCTTTAGTTGCCTAGAAGCATATGCTATAACCTTACTATGTTGCATTAAAACGCAACCCAAACCTTTTCTGGAAGCATCACTGTAAATCACAAAACCTCCACCTTCAGAAGGGAGAGTTAAAACGGGGGCAGTCACCAAATGACTCTTGAGCTCTTGAAAGCTCTTTTCACATGCCTCATCCCAATTGAACTTCACATTCTTCTTAGTCAAATTAGTCAATGGTGCTGCTATGCTAGAAAATCCTTTGACAAAGCGCCTATAATAACCTGCCAATCCTAAGAAACTCCTTACTTCAGTCACACTAGCAGGCCTTTCCCAATTCACAATTACCTCCACTTTGGCTGGATCTGCTGAAATACCATCCTTCGTCACTATATGTCCCAAAAACATCACACGATCAAGCCAAAACTCACATTTCTTAAATTTTCCATACAACTTCTTCTCCCGCAATGTTTCTAATACAATCCTCAGGTGCGTCTCATGCTCCTTCTTACTCTTAGAGTAAATTAATATGTCATCAATAAAGACGATGACAAACTGGTCAAGATAAGGTTGGAAGATCCTATTCATCAAATCCATGAACGCTGCAGGAGCATTAGTTAATCCAAAAGGCATAACTAAGAACTCATAGTGTCCATAACGAGTTCGAAAAGCTGTCTTCGATACATCATCACTTCTTATTTTCAATTGATGGTAGCCAGATCGTAAATCAATTTTAGAGAATACCGCTGCACCTCGTAATTGATCAAAGAGGTCATCAATTCGGGGAAGAGGGTATTTATTCTTGACGGTAACCATATTCAACTGCCGGTAGTCTATACACAACCTCATTGAACCATCTTTCTTCTTTACGAACAAAACGGGAGCACCCCAAGGCGACACACTAGGACGAATGAAACCCTTATCTAGTAATTCTTGTAGCTGGACCTTTAGTTCTTTTAATTCAATGGGTGCCATCCGATATGGTGCCTTGGATATAGGTGTAGTACCAGGAACTAATTCTATAGTAAACTCAACCTCTCGATCTGGGGGTAGTCCCGGAAGATCTTCAGGAAATACATCAATAAACTCCCTTACAATAGGAATGTCTTCAAGGCACGCCCCATCGGGATGGTCAGCAACTATATACGCTAAAAATCCTTCACACCCCTTCTTTAGCATTTTCATTGCCTTAACCATAGAAATCAAAGCTTTATGACTCTTATGATTCCCTTGAAAATGAAATTCTTCCTCACCAGGTAGGCGAAAAATAATTTCCTTAGCAAAACAATCTATTGAAACATGGTAAGGTCCTAACCAATCCATCCCCAAAATCAAATCAAAATCGTGCATCTCTAAAGGTAGGAGATCCACAAGGAATTCTTTATCACACAATCTGATCACACATGACTTATAGACATGATCTATAAACTGGCAATCCCCCATAGGGGTACTAATTGTCACGTGAACATCCAGTGGTGTGATAGGCACATTAGCATAACGGGCAAACACACAAGATACAAATGAATGTGTAGCACCAGGATCAAAAAGAACTTTGGCTTCTCTAGAGAATAAGGACAATGTACCTGATACTACATCATTGGACACCTCAGCATCTTTTTCTGTTAGTGCAAAAACACGCCCTTGCACCCTCGGTTTCTTCCTCTGCCCTTCGTTAGTCTGAGTATTTGTAGTCTCGCTACGTCTCTTTGGGCAATCCATAATCCTATGCCCAGATTCTCCACAAGCAAAACAAGCTCCAGTTTTCCAATGGCATTCACCAGGGTGCCTCCTTTCACAATGTCGACAAATGGGGTAGTTCCTCCGAGCGGTGTCACCAGTAACACCCTTGTTATCCCATTTGTTACCTCCACCATTATACTTCTGGGAGTGAGTGCCCTGCCTAAAGGAACTTCCATTTCGCGGTCCACCTTGTTGATTCTTCTTATTTCTCTGATCCCTTGTAGCTTGGGCTTCAAGAATATCCTTCTCCGCAAGAATTGCTCGGTCCACCAAATCGGCATAATTGTTAATCTTAAGGATGGTCAATCGCCCTTTAATGTTAGGACGTAACCCCTTCCAGGAACTTCCTACACTTACTACCTTCATTAGCAACCAAGGTATGAGCAAAACGAGAGAGGGCAGTAAATTGTTCCTCATACTCCGCAACAGACTTTGTTCCTTGAGTCAACCTCAAGAAATCAGCCTCCATCTGATGTCGAACTCGTTCAGGAAAATACTTTTCATGAAAAGCCTCCAAAAATAACTCCCAAGTAATGGGTGCATCTTGCAAGCCAGCCCTTATGAGACGAGATTTGGCATCCCACCAGTGGTCTGCCTCACCCTGAAGGACAAATGAGGCTAATATTACCCTTTGATCATCATTACAACCCATAGCCACAAATATCTTCTCCATCTGTTTTAGCCATGCCTCTGCAACCATGGGATCGGCAGTCCCCTGAAAGGTAGGTGGTCCCAATTTCTTAAATCGTTCTAAGTTCACCATAGCCCCATGATCTCTTGCGCCACCTTGCCTTTCAACTGGCACATTCTCTTGTGCCCCAACTCTGCCTCTAGCCATATCTTGAATTAACTTACTTTGTTGTTCCATCAATCTAAGCATTGCGCGCATCATAGGATTTCCTTCGTTAGCCATCTCGTGCAAGGTTGGGTCAGCGTCGTCAGCGATACCTAAAACATCTCTCGAGCTAGAGGCATGCCTAGCACCTCCCCTACGTGACATCTCTTGACTATAACACGGAGAATAAATAAATAATTAAAAAGGGTAAATAATTCATAGCTAAAGGTCGTGCAAGCGCGCAGAGTACTGAATAAGTAGTGTAACTAAGAAAATTTGTCCATCCCTTATTCTTGACACTTTTCATACCCATATTGTCCTTCTTCATGTCTACAAAACAAATGTAATCGATTTAATTAGACAATCTAATTAAACCGTAAAAGAAAGTCTACAGAATCCTAACCTAGTTGCTCTGATACCACAATTGTAACACCCCAAATCTAACACGTGCGGAGCACGTGAAGAAGGAGGTTACTCACAAATCATTAATCTTTACTCATAAGTTTCAAACTGAAATTCCTCCAATTCTTATTCAAATAAATCCATAAATCCAAACGTCAAATACTAAATAATCTCTCTCGAGGACATATAAGAATAATAACAAAAGTCTCAAACTCCAAATTACACGTTCATAATAAAAGTAACTAAATAGAAACACAAGTTTATTCCTCCTCTTATTCAATAGCAAACGGAAACTGGAAATCACTAACTCCAAAGCTAAGTGCACCTCTCAAAAGAAACTTAATCTGCAAAAAGTAATGACGAGGGGTGAGCCGTCAACTCGGTAAGTAAAACCATTCCTAACACACTAGGCCTATCGATACCAAAAATATTGCAAGCCTTCTTTTGTTTAAAGCATATATCATAATCCATAATTTTCATAAAACGATATATCACAATAACATAAGATAAATTCTTAATAATTCAGAATATTCAAAAGCATATTTACTTACGAATCAAATCATGTAATACGTATACAGAAAACAAACAGGTTAGCTCATGTCACATAGTGTCACCTATAGTCCCGGTGACCCGGCCAGAAACAGAATCAGAATATCGTGTGCACATTCAGAACAGAAACCCAGTACTGGTCCAGACAGATATATCGTATATTACGATCAGAATCAGAATCAGAATAACTATGGACAATGAGCCAAAACATTAGGAATCTCATACAATCATCAATAATTGAAATCAAACATAGGTACAAAACATTCGTATCAGTTTCATAAAAGTTCATATCAATAATATAGGCTTGCATAACATTTTATAAATAAAATCATAAAAGTAGGCATGTAACAAAATAACTTGCATATTCAAAAGCATTTATAAAATACTTTGTTAAAAAGAATTTAGCTTTAAAACATTTACATAAAACTAATTTTATTATCAAAATCAATTAATCCTTTAAGTAATATAAAAACATTTATACTTATAACAATAATATCAAAATACTTATACATATCCAGTATACTAGGAATGAAGTTACTTACCTCGACAAATGAACTTGGATTAACACACCTCTAAGCTTCTAAGAGCCTCAAACACCTTCAAAACCTTAAACAAATACAAGATATGACAATCAATAACTTATTCTAAGAATTTGATTTTTCTAATTCATACCCGTACAGGTCTGATTCTCAGAATTTTAACTCTTAATTCAAGTCTCAGAATGATATAAAATCCTATGGAACCATTCTGGACATCCATGAGTACCCCATGTAAAATTTACAAGAGAATCCGATATCAAAAACATTTTAAAAACTATTTACTTCTCAGCAAATTCGAAACTGTTTTCACATAATCTAAACCAAACAGAACGGGTTCCGTGATTTTTATAAAATAAAATACTAATCAGAAAATTATGAAATTAAAACTACGAATCCTAGACACATATATTAACATACATATAAACTTTCAGAATTTTTTGAGTTCATTTGGTGGTACAAATAGTCTTGTGAATCTGATCACAATACTGGAATCGTGGATTTCCAGTGCAGTGGTTTCTATTTCCAAAATACGTATAAAATTGAAAACGAAGTTGAATTTAATGAAATAAAATTTAATCAAGAAGCCCTACATGTCTAGTTTCCAGAAATATAAATTTTATAAGAAAATTCGTTCAGAAAATATAGCTTTAAAAATTTGAGATACTCATGCTGTTCAGAATAAACGTTGTGAACTTACCCGTCGCTTTGATTCTCTCCTAAACAAAGGTTTGAATCCTAAGATTTGGGTAGGAGCGTAAAGAGCAGCAGAGAAGAAGAATAAACGTTGTGAACTTAGGGTTATGGAAGGGGGAAAAGTATGTATTTATAGGGGATCTTAAGAAACCCTATTCAATAAGGAAAAATAGCCCTTTTCCAAAATGATCTCATAAATAACCTCTATTTAATTAGTACCCCTTTCTAAATAAGGGTTATAGGCCACCCATAATTCTCAATGAAAGCCCAATTTCCATAATTTAATATGTATGGGAATTTGTGGCGTTACACAAAGTCTCGCGCCATTCCGAGTCCGGCGGACGAAGCTGGCCAGCCCCACCCCCCAAGGCTATAGCCCACCCGTTTTTGTAGCCTTTTTCCGCTAGACGAACTTGGCGCCCCGGCCTTCGGGCGGTTATTTTTGGGCGCGGCTTTGTCCGCGGCCGATTTTTTGCACACGGAGGCCCCTCGCAAAGTCTCGCGGCATTCCGAGTCCGGCGGACGAAGTCGGCCAGCCCCACCCCCCAAGGCTATAGCCCACCCGTTTTTGTGGGCTTTTTCCGCTGGACGAACATGGCGCCCCGGCCTTCGGGCGGTTATATTTGGGCGCGGCTGTGGCCGTGGCCTATTATTCGTACACGGAGGCGCCTCGCAAAGTCTCGCACCATTCCGAGTCCGGCGGACAAAGCTGGCCAGCCCCACCCCCCAAGGCTATAGCACACCCGTTTTTCTAGCCTTTTTCCGCTGGACGAACTTGGCGCCCCGGCCTTCGGGCGGTTATTTTTGGGCGCGGCTTTGTCCGCGGCCTAGGTTTGGCACACGGAGGCCCCTCGCAAAGTCTTGCGGCATTACGAGTCCGGCGAACGAAGTTGGCCAGCCCCACCCCCCAAGGCTATAGCCCACCCGTTTTTGTGGCCTTTTTCCGCAGGACGAACTTGCCGCCCCGGCCTTCGGGCGGTTATTTTTGGGCGCGGCTTTGCCCGCGGCCTATTTTTGGCACACGGAGGCCCCTCGCAAAGTCTCACGCCATTCCGAGTCCGGCGGATGAAGTGGGCCCGCCCCACCCCCCAAAGCTATACCCACCCGTTTTTGTGGGCTTTTTTCCGCTGGACGAACTTGGCGCTCCGGCCTTCGGGCGGTTATTTTTAGGCGCGGCTGTGCCCGCGGCCTATTTTTGGCACACGAAGGTGCCTCACAAAGTCTCGCGCCATTCCGAGTCCGGCGGACGAAGTCGGGCAGCCCCACCCCCCAAGGCTATAGCCCACCCGTTTTTGTGGTCTTTTTCCGCTGGACGAACTTGGCACCCCGGCCTTCGGGCGGTTATTTTTGGGCGCAGCTGTGCCCGCGGCCTATTTTTGGCACACGGAGGTGCCTCGCAAAGTCTCGCGCCATTCCGAGTCCGGCGGACGAAGTTGGCCAGCCCCACCCCCCAAGGCTATAGCCCACCCGTTTTTGTGGCCTTTTTCCGCTGGACGAACTTGGCGCCCCGGCCTTCGGGCGGTTATTTTTGGGCGTGGCTTCGCCCGCGGCCTATTTTTGGCACACGGAGGCGCCACGCAAAGTCTCGCGCCATTCCGAGTCCGGCGAACGAGGTTGGCCAGCCCCACCCGCCAAGGCTATAACCCACCCGTTTTTGTGGCTTTTTTCCGCTGGACGAAATTGGCGCCCCAGCCTTCGGGCGGTTATTTTTGAGCGCGGCTGTGCCCTCATCCTTTTTTGGCACATGGAGGCACCTCGCAAACTCTCGCGCCATTCCGAGTCCGGCGGACGACGTTGGCGAGCCACACCCCCCAAGGCTATAGCCCACCCGTTTTTGTGGCCTTTTTCCGCTGGACGAACTTTGCGCCCCGGCCTTCGGGCGGTAATTTTTGGGCGCGGCTGTGCCCGCGGCCTATTTTTGGCACACAGAGGTGCCTCGCAAAGTCTCGCGCCGTTCCGAGTCCGGCGGACGAAGTTGGCCAGCCCCACCCCCCAAGGCTATAGCCCACCCGTTTTTATGGGCTTTTTCCGCTGGACGAACTTGGCACTCCGGCCTTCGGGCGGTTATTTTTGAGCGCGGCTGTGCCCGCGGCCTATTTTTGGCACATGGAGGTGCCTCGAAATGTCTCGCGCCATTCCGAGTCCGGCAGACGAAGTTGGCCAGCCCCACCCCCCAAGGCTATAGCCCACCCGTTTTTGTGGGCTTTTTCCGCTGGACGAACTTGGCGCCCCGGCCTTCGAGCAGTTATTTTTGGGCGCGGCTGTGCCCGCGGCCTAGTTTTGGCACACGGAGGGGCCTCATAAAGTCTCGCGCCATTCCGAGTCCGACGGACGAAGTTGGCCGGCCCCACCCTCCAAGGCTATAGCCCATCCGTTTTTGTGGCCTTTTTCCGCTGGACGAACTTGGCGCCCCGGCCTTCGAGCAGTTATTTTTGGGCGCGGCTGTGCCCGCGGCCTAGTTTTGGCACACGGAGGGGCCTCGTAAAGTCTCGCGCCATTCCGAGTCCGACGGACGAAGTCGGCCGGCCCCACCCCCCAAGGCTATAGCCCACCCGTTTTTGTGGGCTTTTTCCGCTGGACGAACTTGGCGCCCCGGCCTTCGGGCGGTTATTTTTGGGCGCGGCTGTGCCCGCGGCCTATTTTTGGCACACGGAGGTGCCTCGCAAAGTCTCGCGCCATTCCGAGTCCGGCGGACGAAGTTGGCCAGCCCCACCCCCCAAGGCTGTAGCCCTCCCGTTTTTGTGGGCTTTTTCCGCAGGACGAACTTGGCGCCTCGGCCTTCGAGCGGTTATTTTTGGGCGCGGCTGTGCCCGTGGCCTATTTTTGGCACACGGAGGGGCCTCGCAAAGTCTCGCGCCATTCCGAGTCCGGCGGACGAAGTGGGCCAGCCCCACCCCCCAAGGCTATAGCCCACCCGTTTTTGTGGCCTTTTTCCGCTGGACGAACTCGGCGCCCCAACCTTCGGGCGGTTATTTTTGGGCGCGGCTGTTCCCGTGGCCTATTTTTGGCACACGGAGGCGCCTCGCAAAGTCTCGCGCCATTCCTAGTCCGGCGGACGAAGTTGGCCAGCCCCACCCCCCACGGCTATAGCCCACCCGTTTTTATGGCCTTTTTCCGCTGGACGAACATGGCGTCATGCCCTTCGGGCGGTTATTTTCGGGCACGGCTGTGCCCGCGGCCTATTTTTGGCCCACGGAGGGACCTCGCAAAGTCTCCTGCCATTCCGAGTCCGGCGGACGAAGTCGGCCAGCCCCACCCCCCAAGGCTATAGCCCACCCCGTTTTTGTGGGTTTTTTCCGCGGGATGAACTTGGCGCCCCGGCCTTCGGGCGGTTATTTTTGGGCGCGGCTGTGCCCGCAGCCTATTTTTGGCACACGGAGGTGCCTCGCAAAGTCTCGCGCCGTTCCGAGTCCGGCGGACGAAGTTGGCCAGCCCCACCCCCCAAGGCTATAGCCCACCCGTTTTTGTGGGCTTTTTCCGCTGGACGAAGTTGGCGCCCCCGGCCTTCGGGCGGTTATTTTTGGGCGCGGCTGTGCCCGCGGCCTATTTTTGGCACACGGAGGCACCTCGCAAAGTCTCGCGCCATTCCGAGTTCGGCGGACGAAGTTGGCCAGCCCCACCCCCCAAGGCTGTAGCCCTCCCGTTTTTGTTGGCTTTTTCCGCTGGACGAACTTGGCGCCCCGGCCTTCAGGCGGTTATTTTTGGGCGCGGCTGTGCCCGTGGCCTATTTTTGGCACACGGAGGCGCCTCGGAAAGTCTCGCGCCATTCCGAGTCCGGCGGACCAAGTTGGCCGGCCCCACCCCGCAAGGCTATAGCCCACCCGTTTTTGTGGCCTTTTTCCGCTGGACGAACTTGGCGCCCCGGCCTTCGGGCGGTTATTTTTGGGCGCGGCTGTGCCGCGGCTTATTTTTGACACACGGAAGCCGCTCGCAAAGTCTCGCGCCATTCTGAGTCTGGCGGACGAAGTTGGCCAGCCCCACCCCCCAAGGCTATAGCCCACCCGTTTTTGTGGCCTTTTTCCGCTGGACGAACTTGGCGCCCCAACCTTCGGGCGGTTATTTTTGGGCGCGGCTGTTCCCATGGTCTATTTTTGGCACACGGAGGCGCCTCGCAAAGTCTCGCGGCATTCCGAGTCCGGCGGACGAAGTTGGCCAGCCCCACCCCCCCACGGCTATAGCCCACCCGTTTTTATGGCCTTTTTCCGCTGGACGAACTTGGCGCCCCGGCCTTCGGGTGGTTATTTTTTAGCGCGGCTGTGCCCGCGGCCTATTTTTGGTACACGGAGACGCCTCGCAAAGTCTCACGCCAATCCGAGTCCGGCGGACGAGGTGGGCCAGCCCCACCCCCCAAGGCTATAGCCCACCCGTTTTTGTGGCCTTTTTCCGCTGGACGAACTTGGCGCCCCAACCTTCGGGCGTTTATTTTTGGGCGCGGCTGTTGCCGTGGCCTATTTTTGGCACACGGAGGCGCCTCGCAAAGTCTCGCGCCATTCCGAGTCCGGCGGACGAAGTTGGCCAGCCCCACCCCCCCACGGCTATAGCCCACCCGTTTTTATGGCCTTTTTCCGCCGGACGAACTTGGCGTCCCGGCCTTCAGGCGGTTATTTTTGGGCGCAACTGTGCCCGCGGCCTATTTTTGGCACACGGAGGGACCTCGGAAAGTCTCGCGCCATTCCGAGTCCGGCGGACGAAGTTGGCCAGCCCCCTCCCCCCAAGGCTATAGCCCACCCGTTTTTGTGGGTTTTTTCCGCGGGACGAACTTGGCGCCCCGGCCTTCGGGCGGTTAGTTTTGGGCGCGGCTGTGCCCGCGGCCTATTTTTGGCACACGGAGGGGCCTCGCAAAGTCTCGCGCTATTCCGAGTCCGGCGGACGAAGTGGGCCAGCCCCACCCCCCAAGGCTATAGCCCACCCGTTTTTGTGGCCTTTTTCCGCTGGACGAAGTTGGCGCCCCAACCTTCGGGCGGTTATTTTTGGGCGCGGCTCTTCCCGCGGCCTATTTTTGGCACACGGAGTCGCCTCGCAAAGTATCGCGCCAATCCGAGTCCGGCGGACGAAGTGGGCCAGCCCCACCCCCCAAGGCTATAGCCCACCCGTTTTTGTGGGCTTTTTCCGCTGGACGAACTTGGCGCCCCGGCCTTAGGGTGGTTATTTTTGAGCGCGGCTGTGCCCGCGGCCTATTTTTGGTACACGGAGACGCCTCGCAAAGTATCACGCCAATCCGAGTCCGGCGAACGAAGTTGGCCAGCCCCACCCCCCAAGGCTATAGCCCACCCGTTTTTGTGGGCTTTGTCCGCTGGACGAACTTGGCGCCCCGGCCTTCGGGCAGTTATTTTTGGGCGCGGCTGTTCCCGCGGCCTATTTTTGGCACACGGAGGCACCTCGCAAATTCTCGCGCCATTCCGAGTCCAGCGGATGAAATTGGCTAGCCCCACCCCCCAAGGCTATAGCCCACCCGTTTTTGGGTGCTTTTTCCGCTGGACGAACTTGGCGCCCCAGCCTTCGGGCGGTAATTTTTGGGCGCGGCTGCGTCCACGGCCTATTTTTGGCACACGGAAGTGCCTCGCAAAGTCTCGCGCCATTCCGAGTCCGGCGGACGAAGTTTGCCAGCCCCACCCTCCAAGGCTATAGACCACCCGTTTTTTGTGTGCTTTTTCCGCTGGACGAACTTGGCGCCCTGGCCTTCGGGCAGTTATTTTTGGGCGCCGCTGTGCCCCGCGGCCTATTTTTGGCACACGGAGTGGCCTCGCAAAGTCTCGCGCCATTCCGAGTCCGGCCGAAGAAGTTGGCCAGCCCCACCCCCCAAGGCTATAGCACACCCGTTTTTATGGCCATTTTCCGCTGGACGAACTCGGCGCCCCGGCCTTCGGGCAGTTATTTTTTGGGCGCGGCTGTGCCTGCGGCCTATTTTTGGCACAGGGAGGCGCCTCACAAAGTCTCGCACCATTCCGAGTCCGGCGGATGACGTTGGCCAGCCCCACCCCCCACGGCTATAGCCCACCCGTTTTTATGGCCTTTTTCCGCTGGACGAACTTGGCGCCCCGGCCTTCGGGCGGTTATTCTTGGGCGCGGCTGTGCCCGCGGCCTATTTTTGGCACACGGAGTCGCCTCGCAAAGTATCGCGCCAATCCGAGTCCGGCGGACGAAGTTGGCCAGCCCCACCCCCAAGGCTATAGCCCACCCGTTTTTGTGGCCTTTTCCCGCAGGACGAACTTGGCGGCCCGGCCTTCGGGCGGTTAATTTTGGGCGCGGCTCTTCCCGCGGCCTATTTTTGGCACACGGAGTCGCCTCGCAAAGTATCGCGCCAATCCGAGTCCGGCGGACGAAGTGGGCCGGCCCCACCCCCCAAGGCTATAGCCCACCCGTTTTTGTGGGCTTTTTCCGCTGGACGAACTTGGCACCCCCGGCCTTCGGGCAGTTATTTTTGGGCGCGGCTTTGCCCGCGGCCTATTTTTACTACACGGACACGCCTCGCAAAGTATCACGCCAATCCGAGTCCGGCGGACGAAGTTGGCCAGCCCCACCCCCCAAGGCTATAGCCCACCCGTTTTTTGGGCCTTTTTCTGCTGGAAGAACTTGGCGGCCCGGCCTTCGGGCTGTTATTTTTGGGCGCGGCTGTGCCCGCGGCCTATTATTGGCACAACGGACGCGCCTCACAAAGTCTCGCGCCATTCCGCGTCCGGCGGACGAAGTTGGCCAGCCCCACCCCCAAGGCTATAGCCCACCCGTTTTTGTGGCCTTTTTCCGTTGGACGAACATGGAGCCCCGGCATTCGGGTGGTTATTTTTTAGCGCGGCTGAGCCCGCGGCCTATTCTTGGCACACAGAGGTGCCTCGCCAAATTTCACGCCATTCCGAGTCCAGCGGATGAAGTTGGCCAGCCCCACCCCCCAAGGCTATAGCCCACACCCGTTTTTGGGGCCTTTTTCCGCTGGACGAACTTGGCGCCCCGGCATTCGGGCGGTTATTTTTGGGCGCGGCTGCGCCCGCGGCCTATTTTTGGCACACATAGGTGCCTTCCAAAATTTCACGCCATTCCGAGTCCAGCGGATAAAGCTGGCCAGCCCCACCCCCCAAGGCTATAGCCCACCCGTTTTTGGGGCCTTTTTCCGCTGGAAGAACTTGGCGCCCTGGCATTCGGGCGGTTATTTTTGGGCGCGGCTGCGTCCGCGGCCTATTTTTGGCACACGGAGGCGCCTCGCAAAATTTCACGCCATTCCGAGTCCAGCGGATGAAGTTGGCCCGCCCCACCCCCCAAGGCTATAGCCCACCCGTTTTTGGGGCCTTTTTCCGCTGGACGAACTATGCGCCCCGGCCTTCGGGTGGTTATTTTTGGGCGCGACTGTGCCCACGGCCTATTTTTGGCACACGGAGGCGCCTCGCAAAGTTTTACGCCATTCCGAGTCCAGCGGATGAAGTTGGCCAGCCCCACCCCCCCCAGGCTATAGCCCACCCGTTTTTGCGGCCTTTTTCCGCTGGACGAACTTGGCACCCCGGCCTTCGGGCGGTGATTTTTGGGCACGGCTGTGCCCGCGGCGTATTTTTGGCACACGGAGGTGCCTTGCAAAGTCTCGCACCATTCCGAGTCCGGAGGACAAAGTTGGCCAGCCCCACCCCCCAAGGCTATAGCCCACCCGTTTTTGGGGTCTTTTTCCGCTGGACGAACTTGGCGCCCCGGCCTTTGGGCGATTATTTTTGGGCGCGGCTGGGCCCGCGGCCAATTTTTGGCACACGGAGGTGCCTCACAAAGGCTCGTGCCATTCCGAGTCTGGCGGACGAAGTCGGCCAGCCCCACCGCCCAAGGCTTT
>BTHF01000071.1:0-76611 GCA_033242345.1 Citrus unshiu
AGGCTATAGCCCACCCGTTTTTTGGCCATTTTTCCGCTGGGGGGTTTTGGCACCACGACCTTCGGGCGCTTATTTTTGGGCGCGGCTTTGCCCGCGGCTTATTTTTGGCACCCCGAGGCCCCTCGCAAAGTCTCCCCCCATTCCGAGTCCGGCGGACGAACTTCGCCCGCGCCCCCCACCAAGGCTATAGCCCACCCGTTTTTTGGCCATTTTTCCGCTGGGGGGTTTTGGCACCACGACCTTCGGGGCGCTTATTTTTGGGCGCGGCTTATTTTTGGCACCCCGAGGCCCCTCGTAAAGTCTCGCCCCATTCCGAGTCCGGCGGACGAACTTCGCCCGCGTGCCCCACCAAGGCTATAGCCCACCCGTTTTTTGGCCATTTTTCCGCTGGGGGGTTTTGGCACCACGACCTTCGGGCGCTTATTTTTGGGCACGGCTTTGCCTGCGGCTTATTTGTGGCACCCCGAGGCCCCTCGCAAAGTCTCGCCCCATTCCGAGTCCGGCGGACGAACTTCGCCCGCGCCCCCCACCACGGCTATAGCCCACCCGTTTTTTGGCCATTTTTTCCGCTGGGGGTTTTTGGCACCACGACCTTCGGGTTCTTATTTTTGGGCGCGGCTTTGCCCGCGGCTTATTTTTGGCACCCCGAGGGCCCCTCGCAAAGTCTCGCCCCCATTCCGAGTTCGGCGGACGAACTTCGCCCGCGCCCCCCACCAAGGCTATAGCCCACCCGTTTTTTGGCCATTTTTCCGCTGGGGGTTTTGGCACCACGACCTTCGGGCGCTTATTTTTGGGCGCGGCTTTGCCCGCGGCTTTGCGCGCGGCTTAGTTTTGGCACCCCGAGGCCCCTCGCAAAGTCTCGGCCCATTCCGAGTCCGGCGGACGAACTTCGCCCCGCGCCCCCCACCAAGGCTATAGCCCACCCGTTTTTTGGCCATTTTTCCGCTGGGGGTTTTGGCACCACGACCTTCGGGGCACTTATTTTTGAGCGCGGCTTTTTCCGCGGCTTAGTTTTGGCACCCCGAGGCCCCTCACAAAGTCCTCGCCCCATTCCGAGTCCGGCGGACGAACTTCGCCCGCGCCCCCCCACCAAGGCTATAGCCCACCCGTTTTTTGGCCATTTTTCCGCTGGGGGGTTTTGGCACCACGACCTTCGGGCGCTTATTTTTGGGCGCGGCTTTGCCCACGGCTTATTTTTGGCACCCCCGAGGCCCCTCGCAAAGTCTCGCCCCATTCCGAGTCCGGCGGACGAACTTCGCCCGCGCCCCCCCACCAAGGCTATAGCCCACCCGTTTTTTGGCCCATTTTTTCCGCTGGGGGGTTTTGGCACCACGACCTTCGGGCGCTTATTTTTGGGCGGGGCTTTACCCGCGGCTTATTTTTGGCACCCCAAGGCCCTCGCAAAGTCTAGCCCCATTCCGAGTCCGGCGGAAGAACTTCGCCCGCGCCCCCCACCAAGGCTATAGCCCACCCGTTTTTTGGCCATTTTTCCGCTGGGGGGTTTTGGCACCACGACCTTCGGGCGCTTATTTTTGGACGGGGCTTTGCCCGCGGCTTATTTTTGGCACCCCGAGGCCCCTCGCAAAGTCTCGCCCCATTCCGAGTCCGGCGGACGAACTTCGCCCGCGCCCCCCACCAAGGCTATAGCCCACCCGTTTTTTGGCCATTTTTCCGCTGGGGGGTTTTGGCACCACGACCTTCGGGCGCTTATTTTTGGGCGAGGCTTGCCCGCGCTTAGGTTTGGCACCCCAAGGCCCCTCGCAAAGTCTCGCCCCATTCCGAGTCCGGCGGACGAACTTCGCCCGCGCCCCCCACCAAGGCTATAGCCCACCCGTTTTTTGGCCATTTTTCCGCTGGGGGGTTGTGGCACCACGACCTTCGGGCGCTTATTTTTGGGCGCGGCTTTGCCCGCGGCTTAGTTTTGGCACCCCGAGGCCCCTCGCAAAGTCTCGCCCCATTCCGAGTCCGGCAGACGAACTTCGCCCGTGCCCCCCACCAAGGCTATAGCCCACCCGTTTTTTGGCCATTTTTCCGCTGGGGGGTTTTGGCACCACGACCTTCGGGCGCTTATTTTTGGGCGCGGCTTTGCCCGCGGCTTATTTTTGGCACCCCCGAGGCCCCTCGCAAAGTCTCTCCCCATTCCGAGTCCGGCGGACGAACTTAGCCCGCGCCCCCCACCAAGGCTATAGCCCACCCGTTTTTTGGCCATTTTTCCGCTGGGGGGTTTTGGCACCACGACCTTCGGGCACTTATTTTTGGGCGCGGCTTTGTCCGCGGCTTAGTTTTGGCACCCCGAGGCCCCTCACAAAGTCTCGCCCCATTCCGAGTCCGGCGGACGAACTTCGCCCGCGCCCCCCACCAAGGCTATAGCCCACCCGTTTTTTGGCCATTTTTCCGCTGGGGGGTTTTGGCACCACGACCTTCGGGCGCTTATTTTTGGGCGCGGCTTTGCCCGCGGCTTATTTTTGGCACCCCGAGGCCCCTCGCAAAGTCTCTCCCCATTCCGAGTCCGGCGGACGAACTTCGCCCGCGCCCCCCACCAAGGCTATAGCCCACCCGTTTTTTGGCCATTTTTCCGCTGGGGGGTTTTGGCACCACGACCTTCGGGCACTTATTTTTGGGCGCAGCTTTGCCCGCGGCTTAGTTTTGGCACCCCGAGGCCCCCCGCAAAGTCTCGCCCCGTTCCGAGTCCGGCGGACGAACTTCGCCCGCGCCCCCCACCAAGGCTATAGCCCACCCGTTTTTTGGCCAATTTTCCGCAGGGGGGTTTTGGCACCACGACCTTCGGGTGCTTATTTTTGGGCGCGGCTTTGCCCGCGGCTTATTTTTGGCACCCCGAGGCCCCGCGCAAAGTCTCGCCCCATTCCGAGTCCGGCGGACGAACTTCGCCCCGCGCCCCCCACCAAGGCTATAGCCCACACCGTTTTTTGGCCATTTTTCCGCCGGGGGGGTTTTGGCACCACGACCTTCGGGCGCTTAGTTTTGGGCGCGGGTTTGCCCGCGGCTTATTTTTGGCACCCCGAGGCCCCCTCGCAAAGTCTCGCCCCATTCCGAGTCCGGCGGACGAACTTCGCCCGCGCCCCCCACCAAGGCTATAGCCCACCCGTTTTTTGGCCATTTTTTCCGCTGGGGGGTTTTGGCACCACGACCTTCGGGCGCTTATTTTTGGGCGCGGCTTTGCCCGCGGCTTAGTTTTGGCACCCCCGAGGCCCCTCGCAAAGTCTCGCCCCATTCCGAGTCCGGCGGACGAACTTCGCCCGCGCCCCCCACCAAGGCTATAGCCCACCCGTTTTTTTGGCCATTTTTCCGCTGGGGGGTTTTGGCACCACGACCTTCGGGCGCTAATTTTTGGGCGCGGCTTTGCCCGCGGCTTATTTTTGGCACCCGAGGCCCCTCGCAAACTCTCGCCCCATTCCGAGTCCGGCGGACGAACTTCGCCCGCGCCCCCCACCAAGGCTATAGCCCACCCGTTTTTTGGCCATTTTTCCGCTGGGGGGTTTTGGCACCACGACCTTCGGGCGCGGCTTTTCCCGCGGCTTATTTTTGGCACCCCGAGGCCCCTCGCAAACTCTCGCCCCATTCCGAGTCCGGCGGACGAACTTCGCCCGCTCCCCCCACCAAGGCTATAGCCCACCCGTTTTTTGGCCATTTTTCCGCTGGGTGGTTTTGGCACCACGACCTTCGGGCGCTTATTTTTGGGTGCGGCTTTGCCCGCGGCTTAGTTTTGGCACCCCGAGGCCCCTCGCAAAGTCTCGCACCATTCCGAGTCCGGCGGACGAACTTCGCCCGCGCCCCCCACCAAGGCTATAGTCCACCCGTTTTTTGGCCATTTTTCCGCTGGAGGGTTTTGGCACCACGACCTTCGGGCGCGGCTTTGCCCACGGCTTATTTTTGGCACCCCCGAGGCCCCTCGCAAAGTCTCGGCCCATTCCGAGTCCGGCGGACGAACTTCGCGCGCCCCCCACCAAGGCTATAGCCCACCCGTTTTTTGGCCATTTTTCCGCTGGGGGGTTTTGGCACGACGACCTTCGGGCGCTTATTTTTGGGCGCGGCTTTGCCCGCGGCTTAGTTTTGGCACCCCGAGGCCCCTCGCAAAGTCTCGCCCCATTCCGAGTCCGGCGGACGAACTTCGCCCGCGCCCCCCCACCAAGGCTATAGCCCACCCGTTTTTTGGCCATTTTTCCGCTGGGGGGTTTTGGCACCACGACCTTCGGGCGCTTATTTTTGGGCGCGGCTTTGCCCGCGGCTTATTTTTGGCACCCCGAGGCCCCTCGCAAAGTCTCGCCCCATTCCGAGTCCGGCGGACGAACTTCGCCCGCGCCCCCAACCAAGGCTATAGCCCACCCGTTTTTTGGCCATTTTTCCGGTTGGGGGTTTTGGCACCACGACCTTCGGGCGCTTATTTTTGGGCGCGGCTTTGCCCGCGGCTTATTTTTGGCACCCCCCGAGGCCCCTCGCAATGTCTCGCCCCATTCCGAGTCCGGCGGACGAACTTCGCCCGCTCCCCCCACCAAGGCTATAGCCCACCCGTTTTTTGGCCATTTTTCCGCTGGGGGTTTTGGCACCACGACCTTCGGGCGCTTATTTTTGGGCGCGGCTTTGCCCGCGGCTTAGTTTTGGCACCCCGAGGCCCCTCGCAAAGTCTCGCCCCATTCCGAGTCCGGCGGACGAACTTCGCCCGCGCCCCCCACCAAGGCTATAGCCCACCCGTTTTTTGGCTATTTTTCCGCTGGGGGGTTTTGGCACCACGACCTTCGGGCGCTTATTTTTGGGCGCGGCTTTGCCCGCGGCTTATTTTTAGCACCCCGAGGCCCCTCGCAAAGTCTCGCCCCATTCCGAGTCCGGCGGACGAACTTCGCCCGCGCCCCCCACCAAGGCTATAGCCCACCCGTTTTTTGGCCATTTTTCCGCTGGGGGGTTTTGGCACCACGACCTTCGGGCGCTTATTTTTGGGCGCGGCTTTGCCCGCGGCTTAGTTTTGGCACCCCGAGGCCCCTCGCAAAGTCTCGCCCCATTCCGAGTCCGGCGGACGAACTTCGCCCGCGCCCCCCCACCAAGGCTATAGCCCACCCGTTTTTTGGCCATTTTTCCGCTGGGGGGTTTTGGCACCACGACCTTCGGGCGCTAATTTTTGGGCGCGGCTTTGCCCGCGGCTTATTTTTGGCACCCCCAAGGCCCCTCGCAAACTCTCGCCCCATTCCGAGTCCGGCGGACGAACTTCGCCCGCGCCCCCCACCAAGGCTATAGCCCACCCGTTTTTTGGCCATTTTTCCGCTGGGGGGTTTTGGCACCACGACCTTCGGGCGCTTATTTTTGGGCGCGGCTTTGCCCGCGGCTTTGCCCGCGGCTTAGTTTTGGCACCCCGAGGGCCCCTCGCAAAGTCTCGCCCCATTCCGAGTCCGGCGGACGAACTTCGCCCGCGCCCCCCACCAAGGCTATAGCCCACCCGTTTTTTGGCCATTTTTCCGCTGGGGGGTTTTGGCACCACGACCTTCGGGCACTTATTTTTGGACGCGGCTTTTCCCGCGACTTCCCGCGGGCACCCCGAGGCCCCTCGCAAAGTCTCGCCCCATTCCGAGTCCGGCGGACGAACTTCGCCCGCGCCCCCCACCAAGGCTATAGCCCACCCGTTTTTTGGCCATTTTTCCGCTGGGGGGTTTTGGCACCACGACCTTCGGGCGCTTATTTTTGGCCGCGGTTTTGCCCGCGGCTTATTTTTGGCACCCCGAGGCCCCTCGCAAAGTCTCGCCCCCACCCCGAGTCCGGCGGACGAACTTCGCCCGCGCCCCCCACCAAGGCTATAGCCCACCCGTTTTTTGGCCATTTTTCCGCTGGGGGGTTTTGGCACCACGACCTTCGGGCGCTTAATTTTGGGCGCGGCTTTGCCCGTGGCTTACTTTTGACACCCCGAGGGCCCCTCGCAAAGTCTCGCCCCATCCCGAGTCCGGCGGACGAACTTCGCCCATGCCCCCCACCAAGGCTATAGCCCACCCGTTTTTTGGCCATTTTTCCGCTGGGGGGTTTTGGCACCACGACCTTCGGGCGCTTATTTTTGGGCGCGGCTTTGCCCGCGGTCTTAGTTTTGGCACCCCGAGGCCCCTCGCAAAGTCTCGCCCCATTCCGAGTCCGGCGGACGAACTTCGCCCGCGCCCCCCCACCAAGGCTATAGCCCACCCGTTTTTTGGCCATTTTTCCGCTGGGGGGTTTTGGCACCACGACCTTCGGGCGCTAATTTTTGGGCGCGGCTTTGCCCGCGGCTTATTTTTGGCACCCGAGGCCCCTCGCAAAGTCTCGCCCCATTCCGAGTCCGGCGGACGAACTTCGCCCGCGCCCCCCACCAAGGCTATAGCCCACCCGTTTTTTGGCCATTTTTCCGCTGGGGGGTTTTGGCACCACGACCTTCGGGCGCTAATTTTTGGGCGCGGCTTTGCCCGCGGCTTATTTTTGGCACCCGAGGCCCCTCGCAAACTCTCGCCCCATTCCGAGTCCGGCGGACGAACTTCGCCCGCGCCCCCCACCAAGGCTATAGCCCACCCGTTTTTTGGCCATTTTTCCGCTGGGGGGTTTTGGCACCACGACCTTCGGGCGCTTATTTTTGGGCGCGGCTTTGCCCGTGGCTTACTTTTGACACCCCGAGGCCCCTCGCAAAGTCTCGCCCCATCCCGAGTCCGGCGGACGAACTTCGCCCATGCCCCCCACCAAGGCTATAGCCCACCCCGTTTTTTGGCCATTTTTCCGCTGGGGGGTTTTGGCACCACGACCTTCGGGCGCTTATATTTGGGCGCGGCTTTGCCCGCGGCTTTGTTTTGGCACCACCGAGGCCCCTCGCAAAGTCTCGCCCCATTCCGAGTCCGGCGGACGATCTTCGCCCGCGCCCCACCCCACCAAGGCTATAGCCCACCCGTTTTTTGGCCATTTTTCCGCTGGGGGGTTTTGGCACCACGACCTTCGGGCGCTTATTTTTGTGCACGGCTTTGCCCGCGGCTTATTTTTGGCACCCCGAGGCCCCTCGCAAAGTCTCGCCCCATTCCGAGTCCGGCGGACGAACTTCGCCCGCGCCCCCAACCAAGGCTATAGCCCACCCGTTTTTTGGCCATTTTTCCGGTTGGGGGTTTTGGCACCACGACCTTCGGGAGCTTATTTTTGGGCGCGGCTTTGCCCGCGGCTTATTTTTGGCACCCCCGAGGCCCCTCGCAAAGTCTCGCCCCATTCCGAGTCCGGCGGACGAACTTCGCCCGCGCCACCCCCACCAAGGCTATAGCCCACCCGTTTTTTGGCCATTTTTCCTGGTTGGGGGTTTGGCACCACGACCTTCGGGCGCTTATTTTTGGGCGCGGCTTTGCCCGCGGCTTAGTTTTGGCACCCCGAGGCCCCTCGCAAAGTCTCGCCCCATTCCGAGTCCGGCGGACGAACGTCGCCCGCGCCCCCCACCAAGGCTATAGCCCATCCGTTTTTTGGCCATTTTTCCGCTGGGGGGTTTTGGCACCACGACCATCTGGCGCGGCTTTTCCCGCGGCTTATTTTTGGCACCCCCGAGGCCCCTCGCAAACTCTCGCCCCATTCCGAGTCCGGCGGACGAACTTCGCCCGCTCCCCCCACCAAGGCTATAGCCCACCCGTTTTTTGGCCATTTTTCCGCTGGGGGGTTTTGGCACCACGACCTTCGGGCGCTTATTTTTGGGCGCCGGCTTTGCCCGCGGCTTAGTTTTGGCACCCCGAGGCCCCTCGCAAAGGCTCGCCCCATTCCGAGTCCGGCGGACGAACTTCGCCCGCGCCCCCCACCAAGGCTATAGTCCACCCGTTTTTTGGCCATTTTTCCGCTGGGGGGTTTTGGCACCACGACCTTCGGGCGCGGCTTTGCCCGCGGCTTATTTTTGGCACCCCGAGGCCCCTCGCAAAGTCTCGGCCCATTCCGAGTCCGGCGGACGAACTTCGCCCGCGCCCCCCACCAAGGCTATAGCCCACCCGTTTTTTGGCCATTTTTCCGCTGGGGGGTTTTGGCACGACGACCTTCGGGCGCTTATTTTTGGGCGCGGCTTTGCCCGCGGCTTAGTTTTGGCACCCCGAGGCCCCTCGCAAAGTCTCGCCCCATTCCGAGTCCGGCGGACGAACTTCGCCCGCGCCCCCCACCAAGGCTATAGCCCACCCGTTTTTTGGCCATTTTTCCGCTGGGGGGTTTTGGCACCACGACCTTCGGGCGCTTATTTTTGGGCGCGGCTTTGCCCGCGGCTTAGTTTTGGCACCCCGAGGCCCCTCGCAAAGTCTCGCCCCATTCCGAGTCCGGCGGACGAACTTCGCCCCGCGCCCCCCACCAAGGCTATAGCCCACCCGTTTTTTGGCCATTTTTCCGCTGGGGGGTTTTGGCACCACGACCTTCGGGCGCTTATTTTTGGGCGCGGCTTTGCCCGCGGCTTATTTTTGGCACCCCGAGGCCCCTCGCAAACTCTCGCCCCATTCCGAGTCCGGCGGACGAACTTCGCCCGCGCCCCCCCCAAGGCTATAGCCCACCCGTTTTTTGGCCATTTTTCCGCTGGGGGGTTTTGGCACCACGACCTTCGGGCGCTTATTTTTGGGCGCGGCTTTGCCCGCGGCTTTGCCCGCGGCTTAGTTTTGGCACCCCCGAGGCCCCTCGCAAAGTCTCGCCCCATTCCGAGTCCGGCGGACGAACTTCGCCCGCGCCCCCCACCAAGGCTATAGCCCACACCGTTTTTTGGCCATTTTTCCGCTGGGGGGTTTTGGCACCACGACCTTCGGGCACTTATTTTTGGACGCGGCTTTTCCCGCGACTTCCCGCGGCACCCCGAGGCCCCTCGCAAAGTCTCGCCCCATTCCGAGTCCGGCGGACGAACTTCGCCCGCGCCCCCCACCAAGGCTATAGCCCACCCGTTTTTTGGCCATTTTTCCGCTGGGGGGTTTTGGCACCACGACCTTCGGGCGCTTATTTTTGGCCGCGGTTTTGCCCGCGGCTTATTTTTGGCACCCCGAGGCCCCCTCGCAAAGTCTCGCCCCACCCCGAGTCCGGCGGACGAACTTCGCCCGCGCCCCCCCACCAAGGCTATAGCCCACCCGTTTTTTGGCCATTTTTCCGCTGGGGGGTTTTGGCACCACGACCTTCGGGCGCTTAATTTTGGGCGCGGCTTTGCCCGTGGCTTACTTTTGACACCCCGAGGCCCCTCGCAAAGTCTCGCCCCATCCCGAGTCCGGCGGACGAACTTCGCCCATGCCCCCCACCAAGGCTATAGCCCACCCGTTTTTTGGCCATTTTTCCGCTGGGGGGTTTTGGCACCACGACCTTCGGGCGCTTATTTTTGGGCGCGGCTTTGCCCGCGGCTTAGTTTTGGCACCCCGAGGCCCCTCGCAAAGTCTCGCCCCATTCCGAGTCCGGCGGACGAACTTCGCCCGCGCCCCCCACCAAGGCTATAGCCCACCCGTTTTTTGGCCATTTTTCCGCTGGGGGGTTTTGGCACCACGACCTTCGGGCGCTAATTTTTGGGCGCGGCTTTGCCCGCGGCTTATTTTTGGCACCCGAGGCCCCTCGCAAAGTCTCGCCCCATTCCGAGTCCGGCGGACGAACTTCGCCCGCGCCCCCCACCAAGGCTATAGCCCACCCGTTTTTTGGCCATTTTTCCGCTGGGGGGTTTTGGCACCACGACCTTCGGGCGCTAATTTTTGGGCGCGGCTTTGCCCGCGGCTTATTTTTGGCACCCGAGGCCCCTCGCAAACTCTCGCCCCATTCCGAGTCCGGCGGACGAACTTCGCCCGCGCCCCCCCACCAAGGCTATAGCCCACCCGTTTTTTGGCCATTTTTCCGCTGGGGGGTTTTGGCACCACGACCTTCGGGCGCTTATTTTTGGGCGCGGCTTTGCCCGTGGCTTACTTTTGACACCCCGAGGCCCCTCGCAAAGTCTCGCCCCATCCCGAGTCCGGCGGACGAACTTCGCCCATGCCCCCCCACCAAGGCTATAGCCCACCCGTTTTTTGGCCATTTTTCCGCTGGGGGGTTTTGGCACCACGACCTTCGGGCGCTTATATTTGGGCGCGGCTTTGCCCGCGGCTTTGTTTTGGCACCCCGAGGCCCCTCGCAAAGTCTCGCCCCATTCCGAGTCCGGCGGACGATCTTCGCCCGCGCCCCCCCACCAAGGCTATAGCCCACCCGTTTTTTGGCCATTTTTCCGCTGGGGGGTTTTGGCACCACGACCTTCGGGCGCTTATTTTTGTGCACGGCTTTGCCCGCGGCTTATTTTTGGCACCCCGAGGCCCCTCGCAAAGTCTCGCCCCATTCCGAGTCCGGCGGACGAACTTCGCCCGCGCCCCCAACCAAGGCTATAGCCCACCCGTTTTTTGGCCATTTTTCCGGTTGGGGGTTTTGGCACCACGACCTTCGGGAGCTTATTTTTGGGCGCGGCTTTGCCCGCGGCTTATTTTTGGCACCCCCGAGGCCCCTCGCAAAGTCTCGCCCCATTCCGAGTCCGGCGGACGAACTTCGCCCGCGCCCCCCACCAAGGCTATAGCCCACCCGTTTTTTGGCCATTTTTCCGGTTGGGGGTTTTGGCACCACGACCTTCGGGCGCTTATTTTTGGGCGCGGCTTTGCCCGCGGCTTAGTTTTGGCACCCCGAGGCCCCTCGCAAAGTCTCGCCCCATTCCGAGTCCGGCGGACGAACGTCGCCCGCGCCCCCCACCAAGGCTATAGCCCATCCGTTTTTTGGCCATTTTTCCGCTGGGGGGTTTTGGCACCACGACCATCTGGCGCGGCTTTTCCCGCGGCTTATTTTTGGCACCCCGAGGCCCCTCGCAAACTCTCGCCCCATTCCGAGTCCGGCGGACGAACTTCGCCCGCTCCCCCCACCAAGGCTATAGCCCACCCGTTTTTTGGCCATTTTTCCGCTGGGGGGTTTTGGCACCACGACCTTCGGGCGCTTATTTTTGGGCGCGGCTTTGCCCGCGGCTTAGTTTTGGCACCCCGAGGCCCCTCGCAAAGGCTCGCCCCATTCCGAGTCCGGCGGACGAACTTCGCCCGCGCCCCCCACCAAGGCTATAGTCCACCCGTTTTTTGGCCATTTTTCCGCTGGGGGGTTTTGGCACCACGACCTTCGGGCGCGGCTTTGCCCGCGGCTTATTTTTGGCACCCCGAGGCCCCTCGCAAAGTCTCGGCCCATTCCGAGTCCGGCGGACGAACTTCGCCCGCGCCCCCCCACCAAGGCTATAGCCCACCCGTTTTTTGGCCATTTTTCCGCTGGGGGGTTTTGGCACGACGACCTTCGGGCGCTTATTTTTGGGCGCGGCTTTGCCCGCGGCTTAGTTTTGGCACCCCGAGGCCCCTCGCAAAGTCTCGCCCCATTCCGAGTCCGGCGGACGAACTTCGCCCGCGCCCCCCACCAAGGCTATAGCCCACCCGTTTTTTGGCCATTTTTCCGCTGGGGGGTTTTGGCACCACGACCTTCGGGCGCTTATTTTTGGGCGCGGCTTTGCCCGCGGCTTAGTTTTGGCACCCCGAGGCCCCTCGCAAAGTCTCGCCCCATTCCGAGTCCGGCGGACGAACTTCGCCCGCGCCCCCCCACCAAGGCTATAGCCCACCCGTTTTTTGGCCATTTTTCCGCTGGGGGGTTTTGGCACCACGACCTTCGGGCGCTTATTTTTGGGCGCGGCTTTGCCCGCGGCTTATTTTTGGCACCCCCGAGGCCCCTCGCAAAGTCTCGCCCCATTCCGAGTCCGGCGGACGAACTTCGCCCGCGCCCCCCAACCAAGGCTATAGCCCACCCGTTTTTTGGCCATTTTTCCGGTTGGGGGTTTTGGCACCACGACCTTCGGGCGCTTATTTTTGGGCGCGGCTTTGTCCGCGGCTTAGTTTTGGCACCCCGAGGCCCCTCGCAAAGTCTCGCCCCATTCCGAGTCCGGCGGACGAACTTCGCCCGCGCCCCCCACCAAGGCTATAGCCCACCCGTTTTTTGGCCATTTTTCCGGTTGGGGGTTTTGGCACCACGACCTTCGGGCGCTTATTTTTGGGTGCGGCTTTGCCCGCGGCTTAGTTTTGGAACCCCGAGGCCCCTCGCAAAGTCTCGCCCCATTCCGAGTCCGGCGGACGAACGTCGCCCGCGCCCCCCACCAAGGCTATCGCCCATCCGTTTTTTGGCCATTTTTCCGCTGGGGGGTTTTGGCACCACGACCTTCGGGCGCGGCTTTTCCCGCGGCTTATTTTTGGCACCCCGAGGCCCCTCGCAAACTCTCGCCCCATTCCGAGTCCGGCGGACGAACTTCGCCCGCTCCCCCCCACCAAGGCTATAGCCCACCCGTTTTTTGGCCATTTTTCCGCTGGGTGGTTTTGGCACCACGACCTTCGGGCGCTTATTTTTGGGTGCGGCTTTGCCCGCGGCTTAGTTTTGGCACCCCGAGGCCCCTCGCAAAGTCTCGCACCATTCCGAGTCCGGCGGACGAACTTCGCCCGCGCCCCCCCACCAAGGCTATAGTCCACCCGTTTTTTGGCCATTTTTCCGCTGGAGGGTTTTGGCACCACGACCTTCGGGCGCGGCTTTGCCCACGGCTTATTTTTGGCACCCCCGAGGCCCCTCGCAAAGTCTCGGCCCATTCCGAGTCCGGCGGACGAACTTCGCGCGCCCCCCCACCAAGGCTATAGCCCACCCGTTTTTTGGCCATTTTTCCGCTGGGGGGTTTTGGCACGACGACCTTCGGGCGCTTATTTTTGGGCGCGGCTTTGCCCGCGGCTTAGTTTTGGCACCCCGAGGCCCCTCGCAAAGTCTCGCCCCATTCCGAGTCCGGCGGACGAACTTCGCCCGCGCCCCCCACCAAGGCTATAGCCCACCCGTTTTTTGGCCATTTTTCCGCTGGGGGGTTTTGGCACCACGACCTTCGGGCGCTTATTTTTGGGCGCGGCTTTGCCCGCGGCTTATTTTTGGCACCCCGAGGCCCCTCGCAAAGTCTCGCCCCATTCCGAGTCCGGCGGACGAACTTCGCCCGCGCCCCCAACCAAGGCTATAGCCCACCCGTTTTTTTGGCCATTTTTCCGGTTGGGGGTTTTGGCACCACGACCTTCGGGCGCTTATTTTTGGGCGCGGCTTTGCCCGCGGCTTATTTTTGGCACCCCGAGGCCCCTCGCAATGTCTCGCCCCATTCCGAGTCCGGCGGACGAACTTCGCCCGCTCCCCCCACCAAGGCTATAGCCCACCCGTTTTTTGGCCATTTTTCCGCTGGGGGTTTTGGCACCACGACCTTCGGGCGCTTATTTTTGGGCGCGGCTTTGCCCGCGGCTTAGTTTTGGCACCCCGAGGCCCCTCGCAAAGTCTCGCCCCATTCCGAGTCCGGCGGATGAACTTCGCCCGCGCCCCCCACCAAGGCTATAGTCCACCCGTTTTTTGGCCATTTTTCCGCTGGGGGGTTTTGGCACCACGACCTTCGGGCGCGGCTTTGCCCACGGCTTATTTTTGGCACCCCGAGGCCCCTCGCAAAGTCTCGGCCCATTCCGAGTCCGGCGGACGAACTTCGCCCGCGCCCCCCCACCAAGGCTATAGCCCACCCGTTTTTTGGCCATTTTTCCGCTGGGGGGTTTTGGCACGACGACCTTCGGGCGCTTATTTTTGGGCGCGGCTTTGCCCGCGGCTTAGTTTTGGCACCCCGAGGCCCCTCGCAAAGTCTCGCCCCATTCCGAGTCCGGCGGACGAACTTCGCCCGCGCCCCCCACCAAGGCTATAGCCCACCCGTTTTTTGGCCATTTTTCCGCTGGGGGGTTTTGGCACCACGACCTTCGGGCGCTTATTTTTGGGCGCGGCTTTGCCCGCGGCTTAGTTTTGGCACCCCGAGGCCCCTCGCAAAGTCTCGCCCCACTCCGAGTCCGGCGGACGAACTTCGCCCGCGCCCCCCACCAAGGCTATAGCCCACCCGTTTTTTGGCCATTTTTCCGCTGGGGGGTTTTGGCACCACGACCTTCGGGCGCTTATTTTTGGGCGCGGCTTTGTCCGTGGCTTAGTTTTGGCACCCCGAGGCCCCTCGCAAAGTCTCGCCCCATTCCGAGTCCGGCGGACGAACTTCGCCCGCGCCACCCCACCAAGGCTATAGCCCACCCGTTTTTTGGCCATTTTTCCGCTGGGGGTTTTTGGCACCACGACCTTCGGGCGCTTATTTTTGGGCGCGGCTTTGCCCGCGGCTTAGTTTTGGCACCCCGAGCCCCTCGCAAAGTCTCGCCCCATTCCGAGTCCGGCGGACGAACTTCGCCCGCGCCCCCCACCAAGGCTATAGCCCACCCGTTTTTTGGCCATTTTTCCGCTGGGGGGTTTTGGCACCACGACCTTCGGGCGCTTATTTTTGGGCGCGGCTTTGCCCGTGGCTTATTTTTGGCACCCCGAGGCCCCTCGCAAAGTCTCGCCCCATTCCGAGTCCGGCGGACGAACTTCGCCCGCGCCCCCCACCAAGGCTATAGCCCACCCGTTTTTTGACCATTTTTCCGCTGGGGGGTTCTGGCACCACGACCTTCGGGAGCTTATTTTTGGGCGCGGCTTATTTTTCGCACCCCGAGGCCCCTCGCAAAGTCTCGCCCCACTCCGAGTCCGGCGGACGAACTTCACCCGCGCCCCCCACCAAGGCTATAGCCCACCCGTTTTTTGGCCATTTTTCCGCTGGGGGGTTTTGGCAATACGACCTTCGGGCGCTTATTTTTGTTCGCAGCTTTCCCGTGGCTTAGTTTTGGCACCCCGAGGCCCCTCGCAAAGTCTCGCCCCACTCCGAGTCCGGCGGACGAACTTCGCCCGCTCCCCCCACCAAGGCTATAGCCCACCCGTTTTTTGGCCATTTTTCCGCTGGGGGGTTTTGGCACCACGACCTTCGGGCGCTTATTTTTGGGCGCGGCTTTGCCCGCGGCTTAGTTTTGGCACCCCGAGGCCCCTCGCAAAGTCTCGCCCCACTCCGAGTCCGGCGGACGAACTTCGCCCGCGCCCCCCACCAAGGCTATAGCCCACCCGTTTTTTGGCCATTTTTCCGCTGGGGGGTTTTGGCACCACGACCTTCGGGCGCTTATTTTTGGGCGCGGCTTTGTCCGTGGCTTAGTTTTGGCACCCCGAGGCCCCTCGCAAAGTCTCGCCCCATTCCGAGTCCGGCGGACGAACTTCGCCCGCGCCCCCCACCAAGGCTATAGCCCACCCGTTTTTTGGCCATTTTTCCGCTGGGGGTTTTTGGCACCACGACCTTCGGGCGCTTATTTTTGGGCGCGGCTTTGCCCGCGGCTTAGTTTTGGCACCCCGAGCCCCTCGCAAAGTCTCGCCCCATTCCGAGTCCGGCGGACGAACTTCGCCCGCGCCCCCCACCAAGGCTATAGCCCACCCGTTTTTTGGCCATTTTTCCGCTGGGGGGTTTTGGCACCACGACCTTCGGGCGCTTATTTTTGGGCGCGGCTTTGCCCGTGGCTTATTTTTGGCACCCCGAGGCCCCTCGCAAAGTCTCGCCCCATTCCGAGTCCGGCGGACGAACTTCGCCCGCGCCCCCCCACCAAGGCTATAGCCCACCCGTTTTTTGACCATTTTTCCGCTGGGGGGTTCTGGCACCACGACCTTCGGGAGCTTATTTTTGGGCGCGGCTTATTTTTCGCACCCCGAGGCCCCTCGCAAAGTCTCGCCCCACTCCGAGTCCGGCGGACGAACTTCACCCGCGCCCCCCACCAAGGCTATAGCCCACCCGTTTTTTGGCCATTTTTCCGCTGGGGGGTTTTGGCAATACGACCTTCGGGCGCTTATTTTTGTTCGCAGCTTTCCCGTGGCTTAGTTTTGGCACCCCGAGGCCCCTCGCAAAGTCTCGCCCCACTCCGAGTCCGGCGGACGAACTTCGCCCGCGCCCCCCACCAAGGCTATAGCCCACCCGTTTTTTGGCCATTTTTCCGCTGGGGGGTTTTGGCACCACGACCTTCGGGCGCTTATTTTTGGGCGCGGCTTTGTCCGCGGTTTAGTTTTGGTACCCCGAGGCCCCTCGCAAAGTCTCGCCCCATTCCAAGTCCGGCGGACGAACTTCGCCCGCGCCCCCCCACCAAGGCTATAGCCCACCCGTTTTTTGGCCATTTTTCCGCTGGGGGTTTTTGGCACCACGACCTTCGGGCGCTTATTTTTGGGTGCGGCTTTGCCTGCGGCTTAGTTTTGGCACCCCGAGCCCCTCGCAAAGTCTCGCCCCATTCCGAGTCCGGCGGACGAACTTCGCCCGCGCCCCCCACCAAGGCTATAGCCCACCCGTTTTTTGGCCATTTTTCCGCTGGGGGGTTTTGGCACCACGACCTTCGGGCGCTTATTTTTGGGCGCGGCTTTGCCCGTGGCTTATTTTTGGCACCCCGAGGCCCCTCACAAAGTCTCGCCCCATTCCGAGTCCGGCGGACGAACTTCGCCCGCGCCCCCCACCAAGGCTATAGCCCACCCGTTTTTTGGCCATTTTTCCGCTGGGGGGTTTTGGCACCACGACCTTCGGGCGCAGCTTTGCCCGCGGCTTATTTTTCGCACCCCGAGGCCCCTCGCAAAGTCTTGCCCCACTCCGAGTCCGGCGGACGAACTTCGCCCGCGCCCCCCACCAAGGCTATAGCCCACCCGTTTTTTGGCCATTTTTCCGCTGGGGGGTTTTGGCACCACGACCTTCGGGCGCTTATTTTTGGGCGCGGCTTTGTCCGCGGCTTAGTTTTGGCACCCCGAGGCCCCTCGCAAAGTCTCGCCCCATTCCGAGTCCGGCGGACGAACTTCGCCCGCGCCCCCCACCAAGGCTATAGCCCACCCGTTTTTTGGCCATTTTTCCGCTGGGGGTTTTTGGCACCACGGCCTTCGGGCGCTTATTTTTGGGCGCAGCTTTGCCCGCGGCATAGTTTTGGCACCCCGAGCCCCTCGCAAAGTCTCGCCCCATTCCGAGTCCGGCGGACGAACTTCGCCCGCGCCCCCCACCAAGGCTATAGCACACCCGTTTTTTGGCCATTTTTCCGCTGGGGGGTTTTGGCACCACGACCTTCGGGCGCTTATTTTTGGGCGCGGCTTTGCCCGCGGCTTATTTTTGGCACCCCGAGGCCCCTCGCAAAGTCTCGCCCCATTCCGAGTCCGGCGGACGAACTTCGCCCGCGCCCCCCACCAAGGCTATAGTCCACCCGTTTTTTGGCCATTTTTCTGCTGGGGGGTTTTGGCACCACGACCTTCGGGCGCGGCTTTGCCCGCGGCTTATTTTTAGCACCCCGAAGCCCCTCGCAAAGTCTCGGCCCAGTCCGAGTCCGGCGGACGAACTTCGCCCGCGCCCCCCCTCCAAGGCTATAGCCCACCCGTTTTTTGGCCATTTTTCCGCTGGGGGGTTTTGGCACCACGAATTTCGGGCGCCTATTTTTGGGCGCGGCTTTGCCCGCGGCTTAGTTTTGGCACCCCGAGGCCCCTCGCAAAGTCTCGCCCCAATCCGAGTCCGGCGGACGAACTTCGCCCGCGCCCCCCACCAAGGCTATAGCCCACCCGTTTTTTGGCCATTTTTCCGCTGGGGGGTTTTGGCACCACGACCTTCGGGCGCGGCTTTGCCCGCGGATTATTTTTGGCACCCTGAGGCCCCTCGCAAACTCTCGCCCCATTCCGAGTCCGGCGGACGAACTTCGCCCGCGCCCCCCACCAAGCCTATAGCCCACCCGTTTTTTGGCCATTTTTCCGCTGGGGGGTTTTGGCACCACGACCTTCGGGCGCTTATTTTTGGGTGCGGCTTTGCCCGCGGCTTAGTTTTGGCACCCCGAGGGCCCTCGCAAAGTCTCGCCCCAGTCCGAGTCCGGCGGACGAACTTCGCCCGCGCCCCCCACCAAGGCTATAGTCCACCCGTTTTTTGGCCATTTTTCTGCTGGGGGGTTTTGGCACCACGACCTTCGGGCGCGGCTTTGCCCGCGGCTTATTTTTAGCACCCCGAAGCCCCTCGCAAAGTCTCGGCCCAGTCCGAGTCCGGCGGACGAACTTCGCCCGCGCCCCCCTCCAAGGCTATAGCCCACCCGTTTTTTGGCCATTTTTCCGCTGGGGGGTTTTGGCACCACGAATTTCGGGCGCCTATTTTTGGGCGCGGCTTTGCCCGCGGCTTAGTTTTGGCACCCCGAGGCCCCTCGCAAAGTCTCGCCCCAATCCGAGTCCGGCGGACGAACTTCGCCCGCGCCCCCCACCAAGGCTATAGCCCACCCGTTTTTTGGCCATTTTTCCGCTGGGGGGTTTTGGCACCACGACCTTCGGGCGCGGCTTTGCCCGCGGATTATTTTTGGCACCCTGAGGCCCCTCGCAAACTCTCGCCCCATTCCGAGTCCGGCGGACGAACTTCGCCCGCGCCCCCCACCAAGCCTATAGCCCACCCGTTTTTTGGCCATTTTTCCGCTGGGGGGTTTTGGCACCACGACCTTCGGGCGCTTATTTTTGGGTGCGGCTTTGCCCGTGGCTTAGTTTTGGCACCCCGAGGGCCCTCGCAAAGTCTCGCCCCAGTCCGAGTCCGGCGGACGAACTTCGCCCGCGCCCCCCCACCAAGGCTATAGTCCACCCGTTTTTTGGCCATTTTTCTGCTGGGGGGTTTTGGCACCACGACCTTCGGGCGCGGCTTTGCCCGCGGCTTATTTTTAGCACCCCGAAGCCCCTCGCAAAGTCTCGGCCCAGTCCGAGTCCGGCGGACGAACTTCGCCCGCGCCCCCCTCCAAGGCTATAGCCCACCCGTTTTTTGGCCATTTTTCCGCTGGGGGGTTTTGGCACCACGACCTTCGGGCGCTTATTTTTGGGCGCGGCTTTGCCCGCGGCTTAGTTTTGGCACCCCGAGGCACCTCGCAAATTCTCGCCCCATTCCGAGTCCGGCGGACGAACTTCGCCCGCGCCCCCCACCAAGGCTATAGCCCACCCGTTTTTTGGCCATTTTTCCGCTGGGGGTTTTTGGCACCACGACCTTCGGGCGCTTATTTTTGGGCGCGGCTTTGCCCGCGGCTTAGTTTTGGCACCACGACCTTCGGGCGCGGATTTGCCCGCGGCTTATTTTTGGCACCCCGAGGCCCCTCGCAAAGTCTCGCCCCATTCCGAGTCCGGCGGACGAACTTCGCCCGCGCCCCCCTCCAAGGCTATAGCCCACCCGTTTTTTGGCCATTTTTCCGCTGGGGGGTTTCGGCACCACGACCTTCGGGCGCTTATTTTTGGGCGCGGCTTTCCCGTGGCTTAGTTTTGGCACCCCGAGGCCCCTCGCAAAGTCTCGCCCCACTCCGAGTCCGGCGGACGAACTTCGCCCGCGCCCCCCACCAAGGCTATAGCCCACCCGTTTTTTGGCCATTTTTCCGCTGGGGGGTTTTGGCACCACGACCTTCGGGCGCTTATTTTTTGGCGCGGCTTCGTCCGCGGCTTAGTTTTGGCACCCCGAGGCCCCTCGCAAAGTCTCGCCCCATTCCGAGTCCGGCGGACGAACTTCGCCCGCGCCCCCCACCAAGGCTATAGCCCACCCGTTTTTTGGCCATTTTTCCGCTGGGGGTTTTTGGCACCACGACCTTCGGGCACTTATTTTTGGGCGCGGCTTTGCCCGCGGCTTAGTTTTGGCACCCCGAGGCCCCTCGCAAAGTCTCGCCCCATTCCGAGTCCGGCGGACGAACTTCGCCCGCGCCCCCCACCAAGGCTATAGCCCACCCGTTTTTTGGCCATTTTTCCGCTGGGGGGTTTTGGGGCCACGACCTTCGGGCGCTTATTTTTGGGCGCGGCTTTGCCCGCGGCTTAGTTTTGGCACCCCGAGGTCCCTCGCAAAGTCTCGCCCCATTCCGAGTCCGGCGGACGAACTTCGCCCGCGCCCCCCCACCAAGGCTATAGCCCACCCGTTTTTTGGCCATTTTTCCGCTGGGGGGTTTTGGCACCACGACCTTCGGGCGCGGCTTTGCCCGCGGCTTATTTTTGGCACCCCGAGGCCCCTCGCAAAGTCTCGCCCCATTCCGAGTCCGGCGGACGAACTTCGCCCGCGCCCCCCCACCAAGGCTATAGCCCACCCGTTTTTTGGCCATTTTTCCGCTGTGGGGTTTTGGCACCACGACCTTCGGGCGCTTATTTTTGGGCGCGGCTTTGCCGCGGCTTAGTTTTGGCACCCTGAGGCCCCTCTCAAAGTCTCGCCCCATTCCGAGTCCGGCGGACGAACTTCGCCCGCGCCCCCCACCAAGGCTATAGTCCACCCGTTTTTTGGCCATTTTTCCGCTGGGGGGTTTTGGCACCACGACCTTCGGGCGCGGCTTTGCCCGCGGCTTAATTTTAGCACCCCGAGGCCCCTCGCAAAGTCTCGGCCCAGTCCGAGTCCGGCGGACGAACTTCGCCCGCGCCCCCCTCCAAGGCTATAGCCCACCCGTTTTTTGGCCATTTTTCCGCTGGGCAGTTTTGGCACCACGACCTTCGGGCGCTTATTTTTGGGCGCGGCTTTGCCCGCGGTTTAGTTTTGTGCACCCCGAGGCACCTCGCAAAGTCTCGCCCCATTCCGAGTCCGGCGGACGAACTTCGCCCGCGGCCCCCCACCAAGGCTATAGCCCACCCGTTTTTTGGCCATTTTTCCGCTGGGGGTTTTGGCACCACGACCTTCGGGCGCTTATTTTTGGGCGCGGCTTTGCCCGCGGCTTAGTTTTGGCACCACGACCTTCGGGCGCGGCTTTGCCCGCGGCTTATTTTTGGTACCCCGAGGCCCCTCGCAAAGTCTCGGCCCATTCCGAGTCCGGCGGACGAACTTCGCCCGCGCCCCCCTCCAAGGCTATAGCCCACCCGTTTTTTGGCCATTTTTCCGCTGGGGGGTTTTGGCACCACGACCTTTCGGGCGCTTATTTTTGGGCGCGGCTTTCCCGTGGCTTAGTTTTGGCACCCCGAGGCCCCTTGCAAAGTCTCGCCCCACTCCGAGTCCGGCGGACGAACTTCGCCCGCGCCCCCCACCAAGGCTATAGCCCACCCGTTTTTTGGCCATTTTTCCGCTGGGGGGTTTTGGCACCACGACCTTCGGGCGCTTATTTATGGGCGCGGCTTTGTCCCGCGGCTTAGTTTTGGCACCCCGAGGCCCCTCGCAAAGTCTCGCCCCATTCCGAGTCCGGCGGACGAACTTCGCCCGCGCCCCCCACCAAGGCTATAGCCCACCCCGGTTTTTTGGCCATTTTTCCGCTGGGGGTTTTTGGCACCACGACCTTCGGGCGCGGCTTTGCCCGCGGCTTAGTTTTGGCACCCCGAGGCCCCTCGCAAAGTCTCGCCCCATTCCGAGTCCGGCGGACGAACTTCGCCCGCGCCCCCCACCAAGGCTATAGCCCACCCGTTTTTTGGCCATTTTTCCGCTGGGGGGTTTTGGCACCACGACCTTCGGGCGCTTATTTTTGGGCGCGGCTTTCCCGTGGCTTAGTTTTGGCACCCCGAGGCCCCTCGCAAAGTCTCGCCCCACTCCGAGTCCGGCGGACGAACTTCGCCCGCGCCCCCCACCAAGGCTATAGCCCACCCGTTTTTTGGCCATTTTTCCGCTGGGGGGTTTTGGCACCACGACCTTCGGGCGCTTATTTTTTGGGCGCGGCTTTGTCCGCGGCTTAGTTTTGGCACCCCGAGGCCCCTCGCAAAGTCTCGCCCCATTCCGGTCCGGCGGACGAACTTCGCCCGCGCCCCCCACCAAGGCTATAGCCCACCCGTTTTTTGGCCATTTTTCCGCTGGGGGTTTTTGGCACCACGACCTTCGGGCGCTTATTTTTGGGCGCGGCTTTGCCCGCGGCTTAGTTTTGGCACCCCGAGGCCCCTCGCAAAGTCTCGCCCCATTCCGAGTCCGGCGGACGAACTTCGCCCGCGCCCCCCACCAAGGCTATAGCCCACCCGTTTTTTGGCCATTTTTCCGCTGGGGGGTTTTGGCACCACGACCTTCGGGCCCTTATTTTTTGGCCGCGGCTTTGGCCCATGGCTTATTTTTGGCACCCCGAGGCCCCTCGCAAAGTCTCGCCCCATTCCGAGTCCGGCGGACTAACTTCGCCCGCGCCCCCCACCAAGGCTATAGCCCACCCGTTTTTTGGCCATTTTTCCGCTGGCGGGTTTTGGCACCACGACCTTCGGGCGCTTATTTTTGGGCGCGGCTTTGACCGCGGCTTAGTTTTGGCACCCCGAGGCCCCTCGCAAAGTCTCGCCCCATTCCGAGTCCGGCGGACGAACTTCGCCCGCGCCCCCCACCAAGGCTATAGGCCACCCGTTTTTTGGCCATTTTTCCGCTGGGGGGTTTTGGCACCACGACCTTAGGGCGTGGCTTTGCCCGCGGCTTATTTTTGGCACCCCGAGGCCCCTCGCAAAGTCTCGCCCCATTCCGAGTCCGGCGGACGAACTTCACCCGCGCCCCCCACCAAGGCTATAGCCCACCCGGTTTTTGGCCATTTTTCCGCTGGGGGGTTTTGGCACCACGACCTTCGGGCGCTTATTTTTGGGTGCGGCTTTGCCCGCGGCTTAGTTTTGGCACCCCTAGGCCCCTCGCAAAGTCTCGCCCCATTCCGAGTCTGGCGGACGAACTTCGCCCGCGCCCCCCCACCAAGGCTATAGCCCACCCGTTTTTTGGCCATTTTTCCGCTGGGGGTTTTTGGCACCACGACCTTCGGGCGCTTATTTTTGGGCGCGGCTTTGTCCGCGGCTTAGTTTTGGCACCCCGAGGCCCCTCGCAAAGTCTCGTCCCAATCCGAGTCCGGCGGACGAACTTCGCCCGCGCCCCCCCACCAACGCTATAGCCCACCCGTTTTTTGGCCATTTTTCCGCTGGGGGGTTTTGGCACCACGACCTTCGGGCGCTTATTTTTGGCCGCGGTTTTGCCCGCGGCTTATTTTTGGCACCCCGAGGCCCCTCACAAAGTCTCGCCCCATTCCGAGTCCGGCGGACGAACTTCGCCCGCGCCCCCCACCAAGGCTATAGCCCACCCGTTTTTTGGCCATTTTTCCGCTGGGGGGTTTTGGGGCCACGACCTTCGGGCGCTTATTTTTGGGCGCGGCTTTGCCCGCGGCTTAGTTTTGGCACCCCGAGGCCCCTCGCAAAGTCTCGCCCCATTCCGAGTCCGGCGGACGAACTTCGCCCGCGCCCCCCACCAAGGCTATAGCCCACCCGTTTTTTGGCCATTTTTCCGCTGGGGGGTTTTGGCACCACGACCTTCGGGCGCTTATTTTTGGGCGCGGCTTTGCCCGCGGCTTATTTTTGGCACCCCGAGGCCCCTCGCAAAGTATCGCCCCATTCCGAGTCCGGCGGACGAACTTCGCCCGCGCCCCCCACCAAGGCTATAGCCCACCCGTTTTTTGGCCATTTTTCCGCTGAAGGTCGTGGCTTTGCCCGCGGCTTATTTTTGGCACCCCGAGGCCCCTCGCAAAGTCTCGCCCCATTCCGAGTCCGGCGGACGAACTTCGCCCGCGCCCCCCACCAACGCTATAGCCCACCCGGTTTTTGGCCATTTTTCCGCTGGGGGGTTTTGGTACCACGACCTTCGGGCGCTTATTTTTGGGTGCGGCTTTGCCCGCGGCTTAGTTTTGGCACCCCGAGGCCCCTCGCAAAGTCTCGCCCCATTCCGAGTCCGGCGGACTAACTTCGCCCGCGCCCCCCACCAAGGCTATAGCCCACCCGTTTTTTGGCCATTTTTCCGCTGGCGGGTTTTGGCACCACGACCTTCGGGCGCTTATTTTTGGGCGCGGCTTTGACCGCGGCTTAGTTTTGGCACCCCGAGGCCCCTCGCAAAGTCTCGCCCCATTCCGAGTCCGGCGGACGAACTTCGCCCGCGCCCCCCCACCAAGGCTATAGGCCACCCGTTTTTTGGCCATTTTTCCGCTGGGGGGTTTTGGCACCACGACCTTAGGGCGTGGCTTTGCCCGCGGCTTATTTTTGGCACCCCGAGGCCCCTCGCAAAGTCTCGCCCCATTCCGAGTCCGGCGGACGAACTTCACCCGCGCCCCCCACCAAGGCTATAGCCCACCCGGTTTTTGGCCATTTTTCCGCTGGGGGGTTTTGGCACCACGACCTTCGGGCGCTTATTTTTGGGTGCGGCTTTGCCCGCGGCTTAGTTTTGGCACCCCTAGGCCCCTCGCAAAGTCTCGCCCCATTCCGAGTCTGGCGGACGAACTTCGCCCGCGCCCCCCACCAAGGCTATAGCCCACCCGTTTTTTGGCCATTTTTCCGCTGGGGGTTTTTGGCACCACGACCTTCGGGCGCTTATTTTTGGGCGCGGCTTTGTCCGCGGCTTAGTTTTGGCACCCCGAGGCCCCTCGCAAAGTCTCGTCCCAATCCGAGTCCGGCGGACGAACTTCGCCCGCGCCCCCCACCAACGCTATAGCCCACCCGTTTTTTGGCCATTTTTCCGCTGGGGGGTTTTGGCACCACGACCTTCGGGCGCTTATTTTTGGCCGCGGTTTTGCCCGCGGCTTATTTTTGGCACCCCGAGGCCCCTCACAAAGTCTCGCCCCATTCCGAGTCCGGCGGACGAACTTCGCCCGCGCCCCCCACCAAGGCTATAGCCCACCCGTTTTTTGGCCATTTTTCCGCTGGGGGGTTTTGGGGCCACGACCTTCGGGCGCTTATTTTTGGGCGCGGCTTTGCCCGCGGCTTAGTTTTGGCACCCCGAGGCCCCTCGCAAAGTCTCGCCCCATTCCGAGTCCGGCGGACGAACTTCGCCCGCGCCCCCCACCAAGGCTATAGCCCACCCGTTTTTTGGCCATTTTTCCGCTGGGGGGGTTTTGGCACCACGACCTTCGGGCGCTTATTTTTGGGCGCGGCTTTGCCCGCGGCTTATTTTTGGCACCCCGAGGCCCCTCGCAAAGTATCGCCCCATTCCGAGTCCGGCGGACGAACTTCGCCCGCGCCCCCCACCAAGGCTATAGCCCACCCGTTTTTTGGCCATTTTTCCGCTGAAGGTCGTGGCTTTGCCCGCGGCTTATTTTTGGCACCCCGAGGCCCCTCGCAAAGTCTCGCCCCATTCCGAGTCCGGCGGACGAACTTCGCCCGCGCCCCCCACCAACGCTATAGCCCACCCGGTTTTTGGCCATTTTTCCGCTGGGGGGTTTTGGTACCACGACCTTCGGGCGCTTATTTTTGGGTGCGGCTTTGCCCGCGGCTTAGTTTTGGCACCCCGAGGCCCCTCGCAAAGTCTCGCCCCATTCCGAGTCCGGTGTACGAACTTCGCCCGCGCCCCCCACCAAGGCTATAGCCCACCCGTTTTTTGGCCATTTTTCCGCTGGGGGTTTTTTGGCACCACGACCTTCGGGCGCTTATTTTTGGGCGCGGCTTTGTCCGCGGCTTAGTTTTGGCACCCTGAGGCCCCTCGCAAATTCTCGCCCCATTCCGAGTCCGGCGGACGAACTTCGCCCGCGCCCCCCACCAAGGCTATAGCCCATCCGTTTTTTGGCCATTTTTCCGCTGGGGGGTTTTGGGGCCACGACCTTCGGGCGCTTATTTTTGGGCGCGGCTTTGCCCGCGGCTTAGTTTTGGCACCCCGAGGCCCCTCGCAAAGTCTCGCCCCATTCCGAGTCCGGCGGACGAACTTCGCCCGCGCCCCCAACCAAGGCTATAGCCCACCCGTTTTTTGGCCATTTTTCCGCTGGGGGGTTTTGGCACCACGACCTTCGGGCGCTTATTTTTGGGCGCGGGCTTTGCCCGTGGCTTATTTTTGGCACCCCGAGGCCCCTCGCAAAGTCTCGGCCCATTCCGAGTCCGGCGGACGAACTTCGCCCGCGCCCCCCACCAAGGCTATAGCCCACCCGTTTTTTGGCCATTTTTCCGCTGGGGGGTTTTGGCACCACGACCTTCGGGCGCTTATTTTTGGGCGCGGCTTTGCCCGCGGCTTAGTTTTGGTACCACGACCTTCGGGCGCGGCTTTGCCCGCGGCTTATTTTTGGCACCCCGAGGCCCCTCGCAAAGTCTCGGCCCATTCCGAGTCCGGCGGACGAACTTCGCCCGCGCCCCCCTCCAAGGCTATAGCCCACCCGTTTTTTGGCCATTTTTCCGCTGGGGGGTTTTGGCACCACGACCTTCGGGCGCTTATTTTTGGGCGCGGCTTTCCCGTGGCTTAGTTTTGGCAGCCCGAGGCCCCTCGCAAAGTCTCACCCCACTCCGAGTCCGGCGGACGAACTTCGCCCGCGCCCCCCACCAAGGCTATAGCCCACCCGTTTTTTGGCCATTTTTCCGCTGGGGGGTTTTGGCACCACGACCTTCGGGCGCTTATTTTTGGGCGCGGCTTTGTCCGCGGATTAGTTTTGGCACCCCGAGGCCCCTCGCAAAGTCTCGCCCCATTCCGAGTCCGGCGGACGAACTTCGCCCGCGCCCCCCCACCAAGGCTATAGCGCACCCGTTTTTTGGCCATTTTTCCGCTTGGGGTTTTCGGCACCACGACCTTCGGGCGCTTATTTTTGGGCGCGGCTTCGTCCGCGGCTTAGTTTTGGCACCCCGAGGCCCCTCGCAAAGTCTCGCCCCATTCCGAGTCCGGCGGACGAACTTCGCCCGCGCCCCCCATCAAGGCTATAGCCCACCCGTTTTTTGGCCATTTTTCCGCTGGGGGGTTTTGGCACCACGACCTTCGGGCGCTTATTTTTGGGCGCGGCTTTGCCCGCGGCTTATTTTTGGCACCCCTAGGCCCCTCGCAAAGTCTCGCCCCATTCCGAGTCCGGCGGACGAACTTCGCCCGCGCCCCCCACCAAGGCTATAGCCCACCCGTTTTTTGGCCATTTTTCCGCTGGGGGGTTTTGGCACCACGACCTTCGGGCGCTTATTTTTGGGCGCGGCTTTGACCGCGGCTTAGTTTTGGCACCCCGAGGCCCCTCGCAAAGTCTCGCCCCATTCCGAGTCCGGCGGACGAACTTCGCCCGCGCCCCCCACCAAGGCTATAGCCCACCCGTTTTTTGGCCATTTTTCCGCTGGGGGGTTTTGGCACCACGACCTTCGGGCGCGGCTTTGCCCGCGGCTTATTTTTGGCACCCCGAGGCCCCTCGCAAAGTCTCGCCCCATTCCGAGTCCGGCGGACGAACTTCGCCCGCGCCCCCCACCAAGGCTATAGCCCACCCGTTTTTTGGCCATTTTTCCGCTGGGGGGTTTTGGCACCACGACCGTCGGGCGCTTATTTTTGGGCGCGGCTTTGCCCGCGGCTTAGTTTTGGCACCCCGAGGCCCCTCGCAAAGTCTCGCCCCATTCCGAGTCCGGCGGACGAACTTCGCCCGCGCCCCCCCACCAAGGCTATAGCCCAACCGTTTTTTGGCCATTTTTCCGCTTGGGGGTTTTGGCACCACGACCTTCGGGCGCTTATTTTTGCGCGCGGCTTTCCCGTGGCTTAGTTTTGGCACCCCGAGGCCCCTCGCAAAGTCTCGCCCCACTCCGAGTCCGGCGGACGAACTTCGCCTGCGCCCCCCACCAAGGCTATAGCCCACCCGTTTTTTGGCCATTTTTCCGCTGGGGGGTTTTGGCACCACGACCTTCGGGCGCTTATTTTTGGCCGCGGCTTTGCCCGCGGCTTATTTTTGGCACCCCGAGGCCCCTCGCAAAGTCTCCCCCCATTCCGAGTCCGGCGGACGAATTTCGCCCGCGCCCCCCACCAAGGCTATAGCCCACCCGTTTTTTGGCCATTTTTCCGCTGGGGGGTTTTGGCACCACGACCTTCGGGCGCTTATTTTTGGCCGCGGCTTTCCCGTGGCTTTGTTTTGGCACCCCGAGGCCCCTCGCAAAGTCTCGCCCCACTCCGAGTCCGGCGGACGAACTTCGCCCGCGCCCCCCACCAAGGCTATAGCCCACCCGTTTTTTTGGCCATTTTTCCGCTGGGGGGTTTTGGCCCACGACCTTCGGGCGCTTATTTTTGGGCGCGGCTTTGCCCGCGGCTTAGTTTTGGCACCACGACCTTCGGGCGCGGCTTTGCCCGCGGCTTATTTTTGGCACCCCGAGGCCCCTCGCAATGTCTCGGCCCATTCCGAGTCCGGCGGATGAACTTCGCCCGCGCCCCCCTCCAAGGCTATAGCCGACCCGTTTTTTGGCCATTTTTCCGCTGGGGGGTTTTGGCACCACGACCTTCGGGCGCTTATTTTTGGGCGCGGCTTTCCCGTGGCTTTGTTTTGGCACCCCGAGGCCCCTCGCAAAGTCTCGCCCCACTCCGAGTCCGGCGGACGAACTTCGCCGGCGCCCCCAACCAAGGCTATAGCCCACCCGTTTTTTGGCCATTTTTCCGCTGGGGGGTTTTTGGCACCACGACCTTCGGGCGCTTATTTTTGGGCGCGGCTTTGCCCGCGGCTTATTTTTGGCACCCCGAGGCCCCTCGCAAAGTCTCGCCCCATTCCGAGTCCGGCGGACGAACTTCGCCCGCGCCCCCCACCAAGGCTATAGCCCTCCCGTTTTTTGGCCATTTTTCCGCTGGGGGTTTTGGCACCACGACCTTCGGGCGCTTATTTTTGGGCGCGGCTTTGCCCGCGGCTTAGTTTTGGCACCCCGAGGCCCCTCGCAAAGTCTCGCCCCATTCCGAGTCCGGCGGACGAACTTCGCCCCGCGCCCCCCACCAAGGCTATAGCCCAGCCGTTTGTTGGCTATTTTTCCGCTGGGGGGTTTTGGCACCACGACCTTCGGGCGCTTATTTTTGGGCGCGGCTTTGCCCGCGGCTTAGTTTTGGCACCCCGAGGCCCCTCGCAAAGTCTCGCCCCATTCCGAGTCCGGCGGACGAATTTCGCCCGTGCCCCCCACCAAGGCTATAGCCCACCCGTTTTTTGGCCATTTTTCCGCTGCGGGGTTTTGGCACCACGACCTTCGGGCGCTTATTTTTGGGCGTGGCTTTGCCCGCGGCTTATTTTTGGCACCCCGAGGCCCCTCGCAAAGTCTCGCCCCATTCCGAGTCCGGTGGACGAACTTCGCCCGCGCCCCCCACCAAGGCTATAGCCCACCCGTTTTTTAGCCATTTTTCCGCTGGGGGTTTTTGGCACCACGACCTTCGGGCGCTTATTTTTGGGCGCGGCTTTGCATGCGGCTTAGTTTTGGCACCCCGAGGCCCCTCCCAAAGTCTCGCCCCATTCCGAGTCCGGCGGACGAACGTCGCCCGCGCCCCCCACCAAGGCTATAGCCCACCCGTTTTTTGGCCATTTTTCCGCTGGGGGTTTTGGCACCACGACCTTCGGGCGCTTATTTTTGGGCGCGGCTTTGCCCGCGGCTTATTTTTGGCACCCCGAGGCCCCTCACAAAGTCTCGCCCCATTCCGAGTCCGGCGGACGAACTTCGCCCGCGCCCCCCACCAAGGCTATAGCCCACCCGTTTTTTGGCCATTTTTCCGCTGGGGGGTTTTGGCACCACGACCGTCGGGCGCTTATTTTTGGGCGCGGCTTTGCCCGCGGCTTAGTTTTGGCACCCCGAGGCCCCTCGCAAAGTCTCGCCCCATTCCGAGTCCGGCGGACGAACTTCGCCCGCGCCCCCCACCAAGGCTATAGCCCACCCGTTTTTTGGCCATTTTTCCGCTGGGGGGTTTTGGCACCACGACCTTCGGGCGCTTATTTTTGGGTGCGGCTTTACCCGCGGCTTATTTTTGGCACCCCGAGGCCCCTCGCAAAGTCTCGCCCCATTCCGAGTCCGGCGGACGAACTTCGCCCGCGCCCCCCACCAAGGCTATAGCCCACCCGTTTTTTGGCCATTTTTCCGCTGGGGGGTTCTGGTACCACGACCTTCGGGCGCTTATTTTTGGGGGCGGCTTTTCCCGCGGCTTATTTTTGGCACCCCGAGGCCCCTCGCAAAGTCTCGCCCTATTCCGAGTCCGGCGGACGAACTTCGCCCGCGCCCCCCACCAAGGCTATAGCCCACACGTTTTTTGGCCATTTTTCCGCTGGGGGTTTGTGGCACCACGACCTTCGGGCGCTTATTTTTTGGCGCGGCTCTGCCCGCGGCTTAGTTTTGGCACCCCGAGGCCCCTCGCAAAGTCTCGCCCCATTCCGAGTCCGGCGGACGAACTTCGCCCGCGCCCCCCACCAAGGCTATAGCCCACCCGTTTTTTGGCCATTTTTCCGCTGGGGGGTTTTGGCACAACGACCTTCGGGCGCTTATTTTTGGGCGCGGCTTTGCCCGCGGCTCAGTTTTGGCACCCCGAGGCCCCTCGCAAAGTGTCGCACCATTCCGAGTCCGGCGGACGAACTTCGCCCGCGCCCCCCACCAAGGCTATAGCCCACCCGTTTTTTGGCCATTTTTCCACTGGGGGGTTTTGGCACCACGACCTTCGGGCGCTTATTTTTGGGCGCGGCTTTGCGCGCGGCTTATTTTTGGCACCCCGAGGCCCCTCGCAAAGTCTCGCCCCATTCCGAGTCCGGCGGACGAACTTCGCCCGCGCCCCCCACCAAGGCTATAGCCCACCCGTTTTTTGGCCATTTTTCCGCTGGGGGGTTTTGGCACCACGACCTACGGGCGCGGCTTTGCCCGCGGCTTTGTTTTGGCACCCCTAGGCCCCTCGCAAAGCCTCGCCCCATTCCGAGTCCAGCGGACGAACTTCGCCCGCGCCCCCCACCAAGGCTATAGCCCACCCGTTTTTTGGCCATTTTTCCGCTGGGGGGTTTTGGCACCACGACCTTTGGGCGCTTATTTTTGGGTGCGGCTTTGCCCGCGGCTTAGTTTTGGCACCCCGAGGCCCCTCGCAAAGTCTCGCCCCATTGCGAGTCCGGCGGACGAACTTCGCTCGCGCCCCCCACCAAGGCTATAGCCCACCCGTTTTTTGGCCATTTTTCCGCTGGGGGTTTTTGGCACCACGACCTTCGGGCACTTATTTTTGGGCGCGGCTTTGCCCGCGGCATAGTTTTGGCACCCCGAGGCCCCTCGCAAAGTCTCGCCCCATTCCGAGTCCGGCGGACGAACTTCGCCCGCGCCCCCTACCAAGGCTATAGCCCACCCGTTTTTTGGCCATTTTTCCGCTGGGGGGTTTTGGCACAACGACCTTTGGGCGCTTATTTTTGGGCGCGGCTTTGCCCGCGGCTTAGTTTTGGCACCCCGAGGCCCCTCGCAAAGTCTCGCCCCATTCCGAGTCCGGCGGACGAACTTCGCCCGCGCCCCCCACCAAGGCTATAGCCCACCCGTTTTTTGGCCATTTTTCCGCTGGGGGGTTTTGGCACCACGACCTTCGGGCGCTTATTTTTGGGCGCGGCTTTGCCCGTGGCTTATTTTTGGCACCCCGAGGCCCCTCACAAAGTCTCGCCCCATTCCGAGTCCGGCGGACGAACTTCGCCCGCGCCCCACACCAAGGCTGTAGCCCACCCGTTTTTTGGCCATTTTTCCGCTGGGGGGTTTTGGCACAACGACCTTTGGGCGCGGCTTATTTTCGGCACCCTGAGGCCCCTCGCAAAGTCTCGCCCCATTCCGAGTCCGGCGGACGAACTTCGCCCGCGCCCCCCACCAAGGCTATAGCCCACCCGTTTTTTCGCCATTTGTCCGCTGGGGGGTTTTGGCACCACGACCTTCGGGCGGTTATTTTTGGGCGCGGCTTTGCCCGCGGCTTATTTTTGGCACCCCGAGGCCCCTCGCAAAGTCTCGCCCCATTCCGAGTCCGGGGGACGAACCTCGCCCGCGCCCCCCACCAAGGCTATAGCCCACCCGTTTTTTGGCCATTTTTCCGCTGGGGGGTTTTGGTACCACGACCTTCGGGCAGTTATTTTTGGGCGCGGCTTTGCCCGCGGCTTATTTTTGGCACCCCGAGGCCCCTCGCAAAGTCTCGCCCCATTCCGAGTCCGGCGGACGAACTTCGTCCGCGCCCCCCACGAAGGCTATAGCCCACCCGTTTTTTGGCCATTTTTCCGCTGGGGGTTTTCGCACCACGACCTTCGGACGCTTATTTTTGGGCGCGGCTTTGCCCGCGGCTTATTTTTGGCACCCCGAGGCCCCTCACAAAGTCTCGCCCCATTCCGAGTCCGGCGGACGAACTTCGCCCGCGCCCCCCACCAAGGCTGTAGCCCACCCGTTTTTTGGCCATTTTTCCGCTGGGGGGTTTTGGCACCACGACCTTCGGGCGCTTATTTTTGGGCGCGGCTTTGCCCGTGGCTTATTGTTGGCACCCCCGAGGCCCCTCACAAAGTCTCGCCCCATTCCGAGTCCGGCGGACGAACTTCGCCCGCGCCCCACACCAAGGCTGTAGCCCACCCGTTTTTTGGCCATTTTTCCGCTGGGGGGTTTTGGTACCACGACCTTCGGGCGCTTATTTTTGGGCACGGCTTTGCCCGCGGCTTATTTTTGGCACCCCCGAGGCCCCTCGCAAAGTCTCGCCCCATTCCGAGTCCGGCGGACGAACTTCGCCCGCGCCCCCCCACCAAGGCTATAGCCCTCCCGTTTTTTGGCCATTTTTCCGCTTGGGGTTTTTGGCACCATGACCTTCGGGCGCTTATTTTTGGGCGCGGCTTTGCCCGCGGCTTAGTTTTGGCACCCGAGGCCCCTCGCAAAGTCTCGCCCCATTCGAGTCCGGCGGACGAACTTCGCCCGCGCCCCCTACCAAGGCTATAGCCCACCCGTTTTTTGGCCATTTTTCCGCTGGGGGTTTTCGCACAACGACCTTTGGGCGCTTATTTTTGGGCGCGGCTTATTTTCGGCACCCTGAGGCCCCTCGCAAAGTCTCGCCCCATTCCGAGTCCGGCGGACGAACTTCGCCCGCGCCCCACACCAAGGCTGTAGCCCCACCCGTTTTTTGGCCATTTTTCCGCTGGGGGGTTTTGGCACCACGACCTTCGGGCGCTTATTTTTGGGCGCGGCTTTGCCCGCGGGCTTATTTTTTGCACCCCGAGGCCCTCGCAAAGTCTTGCCCCATTCCGAGTCCGGCGGACGAACTTCACCCGCGCCCCCCACCAAGGCTATAGCCCACCCGTTTTTTGGCCATTTTTGCGCTGGGGGGTGTTGGCACCACGACCTTCGGGCGCTTATTTTTCGGCGCGGCTTTGCCCGCGGCTTATTTTTGGCACCCCGAGGCCCCTCGCAAACTCTCGCCCCATTCCGAGTCCGGCGGACGAACTTCGCCCCCGCCCCCACCAAGGCTATAGCCCACCCGTTTTTTGGCCATTTTTCCGCTGGGGGGTTTTGGCACCACGACCTTCGGGCGCTTATTTTTGGGCGCGGGTTTGCCCGCGGCTTAGTTTTGGCACCCCGAGGCCCCTCGCAAAGTCTCGCCCCATTCCGAGTCCGGCGGACGAACTTCGCCCGCGCCCCCCACCAAGGCTGTAGCCCACCCGTTTTTTGGCCATTTTTCCGCTGGGGGGTTTTGGCACCACGACCTTCGGGCGCTTATTTTTGGGCGCGGCTTATTTTCGGCACCCGGAGGCCCCTCGCAAAGTCTCGCCCCATTCCGAGTCCGGCGGACGAACTTCGCCCGCGCCCCCCACCAAGGCTATAGCCCACCCGTTTTTTCGCCATTTGTCCGCTGGGGGGTTTTGGCACCACGACCTTCGGGCGGTTATTTTTGGGCGCGGCTTATTTTTGGCACCCCCGAGGCCCCTCGCAAAGTCTCGCTCCCATTCCGAGTCCGGGGGACGAACCTCGCCCGCGCCCCCCACCAAGGCTATAGCCCACCCGTTTTTTGGCCATTTTTCCGCTGGGGGGTTTTTGGCACCACGACCTTCGGGCGCTTATTTTTGGGCGCGGCTTTGCCCGCGGCTTATTTTTGGCACCCCGAGGCCCCTCGCAAAGTCTCGCCCCATTCCGAGTCCGGCGGACGAACTTCACCCACGCCCCCCACCAAGGCTATAGCCCACCCGTTTTTTGGCCATTTTTCCGCTGGGGGGTTTTGGCACCACGACCTTCGGGCGCTTATTTTTGGGTGCGGCTTTACCGCGGCTTATTTTTGGCACCCCGAGGCCCCTCGCAAAGTCTCGCCCCATTCCGAGTCCGGCGGACGAACTTCGCCCGCGCCCCCCACCAAGGCTATAGCCCACCCGTTTTTTGGCCATTTTTCCGCTGGGGGGTTTTGGCACAACGACCATCGGGCGCTTATTTTTGGGCGCGGCTTTGCCCGCGGCTTATTTTTTGCACCCCGAGGCCCCTCGCAAAGTCTCGCCCCATTCCGAGTCCGGCGGACGAACTTCGCCCGCGCCCCCCACCAAGGCTGTAGCCCACCCGTTTTTTGGCCATTTTTTCCGCTGGGGGGTTTTGGCACCTACGACCTTCGGCGCTTATTTTTCGGCGCGGCTTTGCCCTTGGCTTATTGTTGGCACCCCGAGGCCCCTCACAAAGTCTCGCCCCATTCCGAGTCCGGCGGACGAACTTCGCCCGCAGCCCCAGACCAAGGCTGTAGCCCACCCGTTTTTTGGCCATTTTTCCGCTGGGGGGTTTTGGCACCACGACCTTCGGGCGCTTAATTTTTGGGCGCGGCTTTGCCCGCGGCTTATTTTTGGCACCCCCGAGGCCCCTCGCAAAGTCTCGCCCCATTCCGAGTCCGGCGGACGAACTTCGCCCCCGGCCCCACCAAGGCTATAGCCCACCCGTTTTTTGGCCATTTTTCCGCTGGGGGGTTTTGGCACCACGACCTTCGGGCGCTTATTTTTGGGCGCCGGGTTTGCCCGCGGCTTAGTTTTGGCACCCCGAGGCCCCTCGCAAAGTCTCGCCCCATTTCGAGTCCGGCGGACGAACTTCGCCCGCCGCCCCCCACCAAGGCTATAGCCCACCCGTTTTTTGGCTATTTTTCCGCTGGGGGTTTGGCACAACGACCTTCGGGCGCTTATTTTGGGCGCGGCGTTGCCCGCGGCTTATTTTTGGCACCCCGAGTCCCCTCGCAAAGTCTCGCCCCATTCCGAGTATGGCGGACGAACTTCGCCCGCGCCCCCCACCAAGGCTATAGCCCACCCGTTTTTTGGCCATTTTTCCGCTGGGGGGTTTTGGCACCACGACCTTCGGGCGCTTATTTTTGGGCGCGGCTTTGCCCGCGGCTTATTTTTGGCACCCCCGAGGCCCCTCGTAAAGTCTCGTCCCATTCCGAGTCCGGCGGACGAACTTCGCCCGCGTCCCCCACCAAAGCTATAGCCCACCCGTTTTTTGGCCATTTTTCCGCTGGGGGGTTTTGGCACCACGACCTTCGGGCGCTTATTTTTGGGCGCGGCTTTGCCCGCGGCTTATTTTTGGCACCCCCGAGGGCCCCTCGCAAAGTCTCGCCCCATTCCGAGTCCGGCGGACGAACTTCGCCCGCGCCCCCCACCAAGGCTATAGCCCACCCGTTTGTTGGCCATTTTTCCGCTGGGGGGTTTTGGCACCACGACCTTCGGGCGCTTATTTTTGGGCGCGGCTTTGCCCGCGGCTTATTTTTGGCACCCCGAGGCCCCTCGCAAAGTCTCGCCCCATTCCGAGTCCGGCGGACGAACTTCGCCCGCGCCCCCCACCAAGGCTATAGCCCACCCGTTTTTTGGCCATTTTTCCGCTGGGGCGTTTTGGCACAACGACCTTCGGGCGCTTATTTTTGGTCGCGGCTTTGCCCGCGGCTTATTTTTGGCACCCCGAGGCCCCTCGCAAAGTCTCGCCCCATTACGAGTCCGGCGGACGAACTTCGCCCGCGCCCCCCACCAAGGCTATAGCCCCACCCGTTTTTTGGCCATTTTTCCGCTGGGGGGTTTTGGCACCACGACCTTCGGGCGCTTATTTTTGGGCGCGGCTTTGCCCGCGGCTTATTTTTGGCACCCCCGAGGCCCCTCGCAAAGTCTCGCCCCATTCCGAGTCCGGCGGACGAACTTCGCCCGCGCCCCCCCACCAAGGCTATAGCCCACCCGTTTTTTGGCCATTTTTCCGCTGGGGGGTTTTGGCACCACGACCTTCGGGCGCTTATTTTTGGGCGCAGCTTTGCCCGCGGCTTATTTTTGGCACCCCGAGGCCCCTCGCAAAGTCTCGCCCCATTCCGAGTCCGGCGGACGAACTTCGCCCGCGCCCCCCACCAAGGCTATAGCCCACCCGTTTTTTGGCCATTTTTCCGCTGGGGGGTTTTGGCACCACGACCTTCGGGGGCTTATTTTTGGGTGCGGCTTTGCCCGCGGCTTAGTTTTGGCACCCCCGAGGCCCCTCGCAAAGTCTCGCCCCATTCCGAGTCCGGCGGACGAACTTCGCCCGCGCCCCCCACCAAGGCTATAGCCCACCCGTTTTTTGGCCATTTTTCCGCTGGGGGGTTTTGGCACCACGACCTTCGGGCGCTTATTTTTGGGCGCGGCTTTGCCGGCGGCTTATTTTTGGCACCCCGAGGCCACTCGCAAAGTCTCGCCCCATTCCGAGTCCGGCGGACGAACTTCGCAAGCGCCCCCCACCAAGGCTATAGCCCACCCGTTTTTTGGCCATTTTTCCGCTGGGGGGGTGTTGGCACCACGACCTTCGGGCGCTTATTTTTGGGCGTGGCTTTGCCCGCGGCTTAGTTTTGGCACCCCGAGGCCCCTCGCAAAGTCTCGCCCCATTCCGAGTCCGGCGGACGAACTTCGCCCGCGCCCCCCCACCAAGGCTATAGCCCACCCGTTTTTTGGCCATTTTTCCGCTGGGGGTTTTGGCACCACGACCTTCGGGCGCTTATTTTTGGGCGCGGCTTTGCCCGCGGCTTAGTTTTGGCACCCCGAGGCCCCTCGCAAAGTCTCGCCCCATTCCGAGTCCGGCGGACGAACTTCGCCCGCGCCCCCCACCAAGGCTATAGCCCACCCGTTTTTTGGCCATTTTTCCGCTGGGGGGTTTTGGCACCACGACCTTCGGCCGCTAATTTTTGGGCGCGGCTTTGCCCGCGGCTTAGTTTTGGCACCCCGAGGCCCCTCGCAAAGTCTCGCCCCATTCCGAGTCCGGCGGACGAACTTCGCCCGCGCCCCCCACCAAGGCTATAGCCCACCCGTTTTTTGGCCATTTTTCCGCTGGGGGTTTTGGCACCACGACCTTCGGGCGCTTATTTTTGGGCGCGGCTTTGCCCGCGGCTTAGTTTTGGCACCCCGAGGCCCCTCGCAAAGTCTCGCCCCATTCCGAGTCCGGCGGACGAACTTCGCCCGCGTCCCCCACCAAGGCTATAGCCCACCCGTTTTTTGGCCATTTTTCCGCTGGGGGGTTTTGGCACCACGACCTTCGGGCGCTTATTTTTGGGCGCGGGTTTGCCCGCGGCTTATTTTTGGTACCCCGAGGCCCCTCGCAAAGTCTCGCCCCATTCCGAGTCCGGCGGACGAACTTCGCCCGCGCCCCCCACCAAGGCTATAGCCCACCCGTTTTTTGGCCATTTTTCCGCTGGGGGGTTTTGGCACCACGACCTTCGGGCGGTTATTTTTGGGCGCGGCTTTGCCCGCGGCTTAGTTTTGGCACCCCGAGGCCCCTCGCAAAGTCTCGCCCTTTCCGAGTCCGGCGGACGAACTTCGCCCGCGCCCCCCACCAAGGCTATAGCCCACCTGCTTTTTGGCCATTTTTCCGCTGGGGGGTTTTGGCACCACGACCTTCGCGCACTTATTTTTGGGCGCGGTTTTGCCCGCGGCTTAGTTTTGGCACCCCGAGGCCCCTCGCAAAGTCTCGCCCCATTCCGAGTCCGGCGGACGAACTTCGCCCGCGCCCCCCACCAAGGCTATAGCCCACCCGTTTTTTGGCCATTTTTCCGCTGGGGGTTTTTGGCACCACGACCTTCGGGCGCTTAGTTTGGGGCGCGGCTTTGACCGCGGCTTAGTTTTGGCACCCCGAGGCCCCTCGTAAAGTCTCGCCCCATTCCGAGTCCGGCGGACGAACTTCGCCCGCGCCCCCCCACCAAGGCTATAGCCCACCCGTTTTTTGGCCATTTTTCCGCTGGGGGGTTTTGGCACCACGACCTTCGGGCGGTTATTTTTGGGCGCGGCTTTGTCCGCGGCTTAGTTTTGGCACCCCGAGGCCCCTCGCAAAGTCTCGCCCCATTCCGAGTCCGGCGGACGAACTTCGCCCGCGCCCCCCACCAAGGCTATAGCCCACCCGTTTTTTGGCCATTTTTCCGCTGGGGGGTTTTGGCACCACGACCTTCGGGCGCTTATTTTTGGGTGCGGCTTTGCCCGCGGCTTATTTTTGGCACCCCGAGGCCCCTCGCAAAGTCTCGCCCCATTCCGAGTCCGGCGGACGAACTTCGCCCGCGTCCCCCACCAAGGCTATAGCCCACCCGTTTTTTGGCCATTTTTCCGCTGGGGGGTTTTGGCACAACGACCTTCGGGCGCTTATTTTTGGTCGCGGCTTTGCCCGCGGCTTATTTTTGGCACCCCGAGGCCCCTCGCAAAGTCTCGCCCCATTACGAGTCCGGCGGACGAACTTCGCCCGCGCCCCCCACCAAGGCTATAGCCCACCCGTTTTTTGGCCATTTTTCCGCTGGGGGGTTTTGGCACCACGACCTTCGGGCGCTTATTTTTGGGCGCGGCTTTGCCCGCGGCTTATTTTTGGCACCCCGAGGCCCCTCGCAAAGTCTCGTCCCATTCCGAGTCCGGCGGACGAACTTCGCCCGCGCCCCCCACCAAGGCTATAGCCCACCTGCTTTTTGGCCATTTTTCCGCTGGGGGGTTTTGGCACCACGACCTTCGCGCACTTATTTTTGGGCGCGGCTTTGCCCGCGGCTTAGTTTTGGCACCCCGAGGCCCCTCGCAAAGTCTCGCCCCATTCCGAGTCCGGCGGACGAACTTCGCCCGCGCCCCCCACCAAGGCTATAGCCCACCCGTTTTTTGGCCATTTTTCCGCTGGGGGTTTTTGGCACCACGACCTTCGGGCGCTTAGTTTTGGGCGCGGCTTTGACCGCGGCTTAGTTTTGGCACCCCGAGGCCCCTCGTAAAGTCTCGCCCCATTCTGAGTCCGGCGGACGAACTTCGCCCGCGCCCCCCCACCAAGGCTATAGCCCACCCGTTTTTTGGCCATTTTTCCGCTGGGGGGTTTTGGCACCACGACCTTCGGGCGGTTATTTTTGGGCGCGGCTTTGTCCGCGGCTTAGTTTTGGCACCCCGAGGCCCCTCGCAAAGTCTCGCCCCATTCCGAGTCCGGCGGACGAACTTCGCCCGCGCCCCCCACCAAGGCTATAGCCCACCCGTTTTTTGGCCATTTTTCCGCTGGGGGGTTTTGGCACCACGACCTTCGGGCGCTTATTTTTGGGTGCGGCTTTGCCCGCGGCTTATTTTTGGCACCCCGAGGCCCCTCGCAAAGTCTCGCCCCATTCCGAGTCCGGCGGACGAACTTCGCCCGCGTCCCCCACCAAGGCTATAGCCCACCCGTTTTTTGGCCATTTTTCCGCTGGGGGGTTTTGGCACAACGACCTTCGGGCGCTTATTTTTGGTCGCGGCTTTGCCCGCGGCTTATTTTTGGCACCCCGAGGCCCCTCGCAAAGTCTCGCCCCATTACGAGTCCGGCGGACGAACTTCGCCCGCGCCCCCCACCAAGGCTATAGCCCACCCGTTTTTTGGCCATTTTTCCGCTGGGGGGTTTTGGCACCACGACCTTCGGGCGCGGCTTTGCCCGCGGCTTATTTTTGGCACCCCGAGGCCCCTCGCAAAGTCTCGCCCCATTCCGAGTCCGGCGGACGAACTTCGCCCGCGCCCCCCACCAAGGCTATACCCCACCCGTTTTTTGGCCATTTTTCCGCTGGGGGGTTTTGGCACCACGACCTTCGGGCGCTTATTTTTGGGCGCAGCTTAGCCCGCGGCTTATTTTTGGCACCCCGAGGCCCCTCGCAAAGTCTCGCCCCATTCCGAGTCCGGCGGACGAACTTCGCCCGCGCCCCCCACCAAGGCTATAGCCCACCCGTTTTTTGGCCATTTTTCCGCTGGGGGGTTTTGGCACCACGACCTTCGGGCGCTTATTTTTGGGTGCGGCTTTGCCCGCGGCTTAGTTTTGGCACCCCGAGGCCCCTCGCAAAGTCTCGCCCCATTCCGAGTCCGGCGGACGAACTTCGCCCGCGCCCCCCACCAAGGCTATAGCCCACCCGTTTTTTGGCCATTTTTCCGCTGGGGGGTTTTGGCACCACGACCTTCGGGCGCTTATTTTTGGGCGCGGCTTTGCCCGCGGCTTATTTTTGGCACCCCGAGGCCCCTCGCAAAGTCTCGCCCCATTCCGAGTCCGGCGGACGAACTTCGCAAGCGCCCCCCACCAAGGCTATAGCCCACCCGTTTTTTGGCCATTTTTCCGCTGGGGGGTGTTGGCACCACGACCTTCGTGCGCTTATTTTTGGGCGCGGCTTTGCCCGCGGCTTAGTTTTGGCACCCCGAGGCCCCTCGCAAAGTCTCGCCCCATTCCGAGTCCGGCGGACAAACTTCGCCCGCGCCCCCCACCAAGGCTATAGCCCACCCGTTTTTTGGCCATTTTTCCGCTGGGGGTTTTGGCACCACGACCTTCGGGCGCTTATTTTTGGGCGCGGCTTTGCCCGCGGCTTAGTTTTGGCACCCCGAGGCCCCTCGCAAAGTCTCGCCCCATTCCGAGTCCGGCGGACGAACTTCGCCCGCGCCCCCCACCAAGGCTATAGCCCACCCGTTTTTTGGCCATTTTTCCGCTGGGGGGTTTTGGCACCACGACCTTCGGGCGCTTATTTTTCGGCGCGGCTTTGCCCGCAGCTTAGTTTTGGCACCCCGAGGCCCCTCGCAAAGTCTCGCCCCATTCCGAGTCCGGCGGACGAACTTCGCCCGCGCCCCCCACCAAGGCTATAGCCCACCCGTTTTTTGGCCATTTTTCCGCTGGGGGTTTTGGCACCACGACCTTCGGACGCTTATTTTTGGGCTCGGCTTTGCCCGCGGCTTAGTTTTGGCACCCCGAGGCCCCTCGCAAAGTCTCTCCCCATTCCGAGTCCGGCGGACGAACTTCGCCCGCGTCCCCCACCAAGGCTATAGCCCACCCGTTTTTTGGCCATTTTTCCGCTGGGGGTTTTGGCACCACGACCTTCGGGTGCTTATTTTTGGGCGCGGCTTTGCCCGCGGCTTAGTTTTGGCACCCCGAGGCCCCTCGCAAAGTCTCGCCCCATTCCGAGTCCGGCGGACGAACTTCGCCCGCGCCCCCCACCAAGGCTATAGCCCACCCGTTTTTTGGCCATTTTTCCGCTGGGGGGATTTGGCACCACGACCTTCGGGCGCTTATTTTTGGGCGCGGCTTTGCCCGCGGCTTAGTTTTGGCACCCCGAGGCCCCTCGCAAAGTCTCGCCCCATTCCGAGTCCGGCGGACGAACTTCCCCGCGCCCCCCACCAAGGCTATAGCCCACCCGTTTTTTGGCCATTTTTCCGCTGGGTGTTTTGGCACCACGACCTTCGGGCGCTTATTTTTGGGCGCGGCTTTGCCCGCGGCTTAGTTTTGGCACCCCGAGGCCCCTCGCAAAGTCTCGCCCCATTCCGAGTCCGGCGGACGAACTTCGCCCGCGCCCCCCACCAAGGCTATAGCCCACCCGTTTTTTGGCCATTTTTCCGCTGGGGGGTTTTGGCACCACGACCTTCGGCCGCTAATTTTTGGGCGCGGCTTTGCCCGCGGCTTAGTTTTGGCACCCCGAGGCCCCTCGCAAAGTCTCGCCCCATTCCGAGTCCGGCGGACGAACTTCGCCCGCGCCCCCCACCAAGTCTATAGCCCACCCGTTTTTTGGCCATTTTTCCGCTGGGGGTTTTGGCACCACGACCTTCGGGCGCTTATTTTTGGGCGCGGCTTTGCCCGCGGCTTAGTTTTGGCACCCCGAGGCCCCTCGCAAAGTCTCGCCCCATTCCGAGTCCGGCGGACGAACTTCGCCCGCGTCCCCCACCAAGGCTATAGCCCACCCGTTTTTTGGCCATTTTTCCGCTGGGGGGTTTTGGCACCACGACCTTCGGGCGCTTATTTTTGGGCGCGGGTTTGCCCGCGGCTTATTTTTGGTACCCCGAGGCCCCTCGCAAAGTCTCGCCCCATTCCGAGTCCGGCGGACGAACTTCGCCCGCGCACCCCACCAAGGCTATAGCCCACCCGTTTTTTGGCCATTTTTCCGCTGGGGGGTTTTGGCACCACGACCTTCGGGCGGTTATTTTTGGGCGCGGCTTTGCCCGCGGCTTAGTTTTGGCACCCCGAGGCCCCTCGCAAAGTCTCGCCCCATTCCGAGTCCGGCGGACGAACTTCGCCCGCGCCCCCCACCAAGGCTATAGCCCACCTGTTTTTTGGCCATTTTTCCGCTGGGGGGTTTTGGCACCACGACCTTCGCGCACTTATTTTTGGGCGCGGCTATGCCCGCGGCTTAGTTTTGGCACCCCGAGGCCCCTCGCAAAGTCTCGCCCCATTCCGAGTCCGGCGGACGAACTTCGCCCGCGCCCCCCACCAAGGCTATAGCCCACCCGTTTTTTGGCCATTTTTCCGCTGGGGGGTTTTGGCACCACGACCTTCGGGCGCTTATTTTTGGGTGCGGCTTTGCCCGCGGCTTAGTTTTGGCACCCCGAGGCCCCTCGCAAAGTGTCGCACCATTCCGAGTCCGGCGGACGAACTTCGCCCGCGCCCCCCACCAAGGCTATAGCCCACCCGTTTTTTGGCCATTTTTCCGCTGGGGGGTTTTGGCACCACGAACTTCGGGCGCTTATTTTTGGGCGCGGCTTTGCCCGCGGCTTAGTTTTGGCACCCCGAGGCCCCTCGCAAAGTCTCGCCCCATTCCGAGTCCGGCGGACGAACTTCGCCCGCGCCCCCCACCAAGGCTATAGCCCACCCGTTTTTTGGCCATTTTTCCGCTGGGGGGATTTGGCACCACGACCTTCGGGCGCTTATTTTTGGGCGCGGCTTTGCCCGCGGCTTAGTTTTGGCACCCCGAGGCCCCTCGCAAAGTCTCGCCCCATTCCGAGTCCGGCGGACGAACTTCCCCGCGCCCCCCACCAAGGCTATAGCCCACCCGTTTTTTGGCCATTTTTCCGCTGGGTGTTTTGGCACCACGACCTTCGGGCGCTTATTTTTGGGCGCGGCTTTGCCCGCGGCTTAGTTTTGGCACCCCGAGGCCCCTCGCAAAGTCTCGCCCCATTCCGAGTCCGGCGGACGAACTTCGCCCGCGCCCCCCACCAAGGCTATAGCCCACCCGTTTTTTGGCCATTTTTCCGCTGGGGGGTTTTGGCACCACGACCTTCGGCCGCTAATTTTTGGGCGCGGCTTTGCCCGCGGCTTAGTTTTGGCACCCCGAGGCCCCTCGCAAAGTCTCGCCCCATTCCGAGTCCGGCGGACGAACTTCGCCCGCGCCCCCCACCAAGTCTATAGCCCACCCGTTTTTTGGCCATTTTTCCGCTGGGGGTTTTGGCACCACGACCTTCGGGCGCTTATTTTTGGGCGCGGCTTTGCCCGCGGCTTAGTTTTGGCACCCCGAGGCCCCTCGCAAAGTCTCGCCCCATTCCGAGTCCGGCGGACGAACTTCGCCCGCGTCCCCCACCAAGGCTATAGCCCACCCGTTTTTTGGCCATTTTTCCGCTGGGGGGTTTTGGCACCACGACCTTCGGGCGCTTATTTTTGGGCGCGGGTTTGCCCGCGGCTTATTTTTGGTACCCCGAGGCCCCTCGCAAAGTCTCGCCCCATTCCGAGTCCGGCGGACGAACTTCGCCCGCGCACCCCACCAAGGCTATAGCCCACCCGTTTTTTGGCCATTTTTCCGCTGGGGGGTTTTGGCACCACGACCTTCGGGCGGTTATTTTTGGGCGCGGCTTTGCCCGCGGCTTAGTTTTGGCACCCCGAGGCCCCTCGCAAAGTCTCGCCCCATTCCGAGTCCGGCGGACGAACTTCGCCCGCGCCCCCCACCAAGGCTATAGCCCACCTGTTTTTTGGCCATTTTTCCGCTGGGGGGTTTTGGCACCACGACCTTCGCGCACTTATTTTTGGGCGCGGCTATGCCCGCGGCTTAGTTTTGGCACCCCGAGGCCCCTCGCAAAGTCTCGCCCCATTCCGAGTCCGGCGGACGAACTTCGCCCGCGCCCCCCACCAAGGCTATAGCCCACCCGTTTTTTGGCCATTTTTCCGCTGGGGGGTTTTGGCACCACGACCTTCGGGCGCTTATTTTTGGGTGCGGCTTTGCCCGCGGCTTAGTTTTGGCACCCCGAGGCCCCTCGCAAAGTGTCGCACCATTCCGAGTCCGGCGGACGAACTTCGCCCGCGCCCCCCACCAAGGCTATAGCCCACCCGTTTTTTGGCCATTTTTCCGCTGGGGGGTTTTGGCACCACGAACTTCGGGCGCTTATTTTTGGGCGCGGCTTTGCCCGCGGCTTATTTTTGGCACCCCGAGGCCCCTCGCAAAGTCTCGCCCCATTCCGAGTCCGGCGGACGAACTTCGCCCGCGCCCCCCACCAAGGCTATAGCCCACCCGTTTTTTGGCCATTTTTCCGCTGGGGGGTTTTGGCACCACGACCTTCGGGCACTTATTTTTGGGCGCGGCTTTGCCCGCGGCTTATTTTTGGCACCCCGAGGCCCCTCGCAAAGCCTCGCCCCATTCCGAGTCCAGCGGACGAACTTCGACCGCGCCCCCCACCAAGGCTATAGCCCACCCGTTTTTTGGCCATTTTTCCGCTGGGGGGTTTTGGCACCACGACCTTCGGGCGCTTATTTTTGGGTGCGGCTTTGCCCGCGGCTTAGTTTTGGCACCCCGAGGCCCCTCGCAAAGTGTCGCACCATTCCGAGTCCGGCATACGAACTTCGCCCGCGCCCCCCACCAAGGCTATAGCCCACCCGTTTTTTGGCCATTTTTCGACTGGGGGGTTTTGGCACCACGACCTTCGGGCGCTTATTTTTGTGCGCGGCTTTGCCCGCGGCTTATTTTTGGCACCCCGAGGCCCCTCGCAAAGTCTCGCCCCATTCCGAGTCCGGCGGACGAACTTCGCCCGCGCCCCCCACCAAGGCTATAGCCCACCCGTTTTTTGGCCATTTTTCCGCTGGGGGGTTTTGGCACCACGACCTTCGGGCGGTTATTTTTGGGCGCGGCTTTGCCCGCGGCTTAGTTTTGGCACCCCGAGGCCCCTCGCAAAGTCTCGCCCCATTCCGAGTCCGGCGGACGAACTTCGCCCGCGCCCCCCACCAAGGCTATAGCCCACCTGTTTTTTGGCCATTTTTCCGCTGGGGGGTTTTGGCACCACGACCTTCGCGCACTTATTTTTGGGCGCGGCTTTGCCCGCGGCTTAGTTTTGGCACCCCGAGGCCCCTCGCAAAGTCTCGCCCCATTCCGAGTCCGGCGGACGAACTTCGCCCGCGCCCCCCACCAAGTCTATAGCCCACCCGTTTTTTGGCAATTTTTCCGCTGGGGGGTTTTGGCACCACGACCTTCGGGCGCTTATTTTTGGGCGCGGCTTTGCCCGCGGCTTAGTTTTGGCACCCCGAGGCCCCTCGCAAAGTCTCGCCCCATTCCGAGTCCGGCGGACGAACTTCGCCCGCGCCCCCCACCAAGTCTATAGCCGACCCCTTTTTTGGCCATTTTTCCGCTGGGGGGTTTTGGCACCACGACCTTCGGGCTCTTATTTTTGGGCACGGCTTTGCCCGCGGCATATTTTTGGCACCCCAAGGCCCCTCGCAAAGTCTCGCCCCATTCCGAGTCCGGCGGACGAACTTCGCCCGCGCCCCCCACCAAGGCTATAGCCCACCCGTTTTTTGGCCATTTTTCCGCTGGGGGTTTTGGCACCACGACCTTCGGACGCTTATTTTTGGGCTCGGCTTTGCCCGCGGCTTAGTTTTGGCACCCCGAGGCCCCTCGCAAAGTCTCTCCCCATTCCGAGTCCGGCGGACGAACTTCGCCCGCGTCCCCCACCAAGGCTATAGCCCACCCGTTTTTTGGCCATTTTTCCGCTGGGGGTTTTGGCACCACGACCTTCGGGTGCTTATTTTTGGGCGCGGCTTTGCCCGCGGCTTAGTTTTGGCACCCCGAGGCCCCTCGCAAAGTCTCGCCCCATTCCGAGTCCGGCGGACGAACTTCGCCCGCGCCCCCCACCAAGTCTATAGCCGACCCCTTTTTTGGCCATTTTTCCGCTGGGGGGTTTTGGCACGACGACCTTCGGGCTCTTATTTTTGGGCACGGCTTTGCCCGCGGCATATTTTTGGCACCCCAAGGCCCCTCGCAAAGTCTCGCCCCATTCCGAGTCCGGCGGACGAACTTCGCCCGCGCCCCCCACCAAGGCTATAGCCCACCCGTTTTTTGGCCATTTTTCCGCTGGGGGTTTTGGCACCACGACCTTCGGACGCTTATTTTTGGGCTCGGCTTTGCCCGCGGCTTAGTTTTGGCACCCCGAGGCCCCTCGCAAAGTCTCTCCCCATTCCGAGTCCGGCGGACGAACTTCGCCCGCGTCCCCCACCAAGGCTATAGCCCACCCGTTTTTTGGCCATTTTTCCGCTGGGGGTTTTGGCACCACGACGTTCGGGTGCTTATTTTTGGGCGCGGCTTTGCCCGCGGCTTAGTTTTGGCACCCCGAGGCCCCTCGCAAAGTCTCGCCCCATTCCGAGTCCGGCGGACGAACTTCGCCCGCGCCCCCCACCAAGGCTATAGCCCACCCGTTTTTTGGCCATTTTTCCGCTGGGGGGATTTGGCACCACGACCTTCGGGCGCTTATTTTTGGGCGCGGCTTTGCCCGCGGCTTAGTTTTGGCACCCCGAGGCCCCTCGCAAAGTCTCGCCCCATTCCGAGTCCGGCGGACGAACTTCCCCGCGCCCCCCACCAAGGCTATAGCCCACCCGTTTTTTGGCCATTTTTCCGCTGGGTGTTTTGGCACCACGACCTTCGGGCGCTTATTTTTGGGCGCGGCTTTGCCCGCGGCTTAGTTTTGGCACCCCGAGGCCCCTCGCAAAGTCTCGCCCCATTCCGAGTCCGGCGGACGAACTTCGCCCGCGCCCCCCACCAAGGCTATAGCCCACCCGTTTTTTGGCCATTTTTCCGCTGGGGGGTTTTGGCACCATGACCTTCGGCCGCTAATTTTTGGGCGCGGCTTTGCCCGCGGCTTAGTTTTGGCACCCCGAGGCCCCTCGCAAAGTCTCGCCCCATTCCGAGTCCGGCGGACGAACTTCGCCCGCGCCCCCCACCAAGTCTATAGCCCACCCGTTTTTTTGGCCATTTTTCCGCTGGGGGTTTTGGCACCACGACCTTCGGGCGCTTATTTTTGGGCGCGGCTTTGCCCGCGGCTTAGTTTTGGCACCCCGAGGCCCCTCGCAAAGTCTCGCCCCATTCCGAGTCCGGCGGACGAACTTCGCCCGCGTCCCCCACCAAGGCTATAGCCCACCCGTTTTTTGGCCATTTTTCCGCTGGGGGGTTTTGGCACCACGACCTTCGGGCGCTTATTTTTGGGCGCGGGTTTGCCCGCGGCTTATTTTTGGTACCCCGAGGCCCCTCGCAAAGTCTCGCCCCATTCCGAGTCCGGCGGACGAACTTCGCCCGCGCACCCCACCAAGGCTATAGCCCACCCGTTTTTTGGCCATTTTTCCGCTGGGGGGTTTTGGCACCACGACCTTCGGGCGGTTATTTTTGGGCGCGGCTTTGCCCGCGGCTTAGTTTTGGCACCCCGAGGCCCCTCGCAAAGTCTCGCCCCATTCCGAGTCCGGCGGACGAACTTCGCCCGCGCCCCCCACCAAGGCTATAGCCCACCTGTTTTTTGGCCATTTTTCCGCTGGGGGGTTTTGGCACCACGACCTTCGCGCACTTATTTTTGGGCGCGGCTTTGCCCGCGGCTTAGTTTTGGCACCCCGAGGCCCCTCGCAAAGTCTCGCCCCATTCCGAGTCCGGCGGACGAACTTCGCCCGCGCCCCCCACCAAGTCTATAGCCCACCCGTTTTTTGGCAATTTTTCCGCTGGGGGGTTTTGGCACCACGACCTTCGGGCGCTTATTTTTGGGCGCGGCTTTGCCCGCGGCTTAGTTTTGGCACCCCGAGGCCCCTCGCAAAGTCTCGCCCCATTCCGAGTCCGGCGGACGAACTTCGCCCGCGCCCCCCACCAAGTCTATAGCCGACCCCTTTTTTGGCCATTTTTCCGCTGCGGGGTTTTGGCACCACGACCTTCGGGCTCTTATTTTTGGGCACGGCTTTGCCCGCGGCATATTTTTGGCACCCCAAGGCCCCTCGCAAAGTCTCGCCCCATTCCGAGTCCGGCGGACGAACTTCGCCCGCGCCCCCCACCAACGCTATAGCCCACCCGTTTTTTGGCCATTTTTCCGCTGGGGGGTTTTGGCACCACGACCTTCGGGCGCTTATTTTTGGGCGCGGCTTTGCCCGCGGCTTATTTTTGGCACCCCGAGGCCCCTCGCAAAGTCTCGCCCCATTCCGAGTCCGGCGGACGAACTTCGCCCGCGCCCCCCACCAAGGCTATAGCCCACCCGTTTTTTGGCCATTTTTCCGCTGGGGGGTTTTGGCAGCACGACCTTCGGGCGCTTATTTTTGGGCGCGGTTTTGCCCGCGGCTTAGTTTTGGCACCCCGAGGCCCCTCGCAAAGTCTCGCCCCATTCCGAGTCCGGCGGACGAACTTCGCCCGCGCCCCCCACCAAGGCTATAGCCCACCTGTTTTTTGGCCATTTTTCCGCTGGGGGGTTTTGGCACCACGACCTTCGCGCACTTATTTTTGGGCGCGGCTATGCCCGCGGCTTAGTTTTGGCACCCCGAGGCCCCTCGCAAAGTCTCGCCCCATTCCGAGTCCGGCGGACGAACTTCGCCCGCGCCCCCCACCAAGGCTATAGCCCACCCGTTTTTTGGCCATTTTTCCGCTGGGGGGTTTTGGCACCACGACCTTCGGGCGCTTATTTTTGGGTGCGGCTTTGCCCGCGGCTTAGTTTTGGCACCCCGAGGCCCCTCGCAAAGTGTCGCACCATTCCGAGTCCGGCGGACGAACTTCGCCCGCGCCCCCCACCAAGGCTATAGCCCACCCGTTTTTTGGCCATTTTTCCGCTGGGGGGTTTTGGCACCACGACCTTCGGGCGCTTATTTTTGGGCGCGGCTTTGCCCGCGGCTTATTTTTGGCACCCCGAGGCCCCTCGCAAAGTCTCGCCCCATTCCGAGTCCGGCGGACGAACTTCGCCCGCGCCCCCCACCAAGGCTATAGCCCACCCGTTTTTTGGCCATTTTTCCGCTGGGGGGTTTTGGCACCACGACCTTCGGGCACTTATTTTTGGGCGCGGCTTTGCCCGCGGCTTATTTTTGGCACCCCGAGGCCCCTCGCAAAGCCTCGCCCCATTCCGAGTCCAGCGGACGAACTTCGACCGCGCCCCCCACCAAGGCTATAGCCCACCCGTTTTTTGGCCATTTTTCCGCTGGGGGGTTTTGGCACCACGACCTTCGGGCGCTTATTTTTGGGTGCGGCTTTGCCCGCGGCTTAGTTTTGGCACCCCGAGGCCCCTCGCAAAGTGTCGCACCATTCCGAGTCCGGCATACGAACTTCGCCCGCGCCCCCCACCAAGGCTATAGCCCACCCGTTTTTTGGCCATTTTTCGACTGGGGGGTTTTGGCACCACGACCTTCGGGCGCTTATTTTTGGGCGCGGCTTTGCCCGCGGCTTATTTTTGGCACCCCGAGGCCCCTCGCAAAGTCTCGCCCCATTCCGAGTCCGGCGGACGAACTTCGCCCGCGCCCCCCACCAAGGCTATAGCCCACCCGTTTTTTGGCCATTTTTCCGCTGGGGGGTTTTGGCACCACGACCTTCGGGCGGTTATTTTTGGGCGCGGCTTTGCCCGCGGCTTAGTTTTGGCACCCCGAGGCCCCTCGCAAAGTCTCGCCCCATTCCGAGTCCGGCGGACGAACTTCGCCCGCGCCCCCCACCAAGGCTATAGCCCACCTGTTTTTTGCCCATTTTTCCGCTGGGGGGTTTTGGCACCACGACCTTCGCGCACTTATTTTTGGGCGCGGCTTTGCCCGCGGCTTAGTTTTGGCACCCCGAGGCCCCTCGCAAAGTCTCGCCCCATTCCGAGTCCGGCGGACGAACTTCGCCCGCGCCCCCCACCAAGTCTATAGCCCACCCGTTTTTTGGCAATTTTTCCGCTGGGGGGTTTTGGCACCACGACCTTCGGGCTCTTATTTTTGGGCGCGGCTTTGCCCGCGGCTTAGTTTTGGCACCCCGAGGCCCCTCGCAAAGTCTCGCCCCATTCCGAGTCCGGCGGACGAACTTCGCCCGCGCCCCCCACCAAGTCTATAGCCGACCCGTTTTTTGGCCATTTTTCCGCTGGGGGGTTTTGGCACCACGACCTTCGGGCTCTTATTTTTGGGCACGGCTTTGCCCGCGGCATATTTTTGGCACCCCAAGGCCCCTCGCAAAGTCTCGCCCCATTCCGAGTCCGGCGGACGAACTTCGCCCGCGCCCCCCACCAACGCTATAGCCCACCCGTTTTTTGGCCATTTTTCCGCTGGGGGGTTTTGGCACCACGACCTTCGGGCGCTTATTTTTGGGCGCGGCTTTGCCCGCGGCTTATTTTTGGCACCCCGAGGCCCCTCGCAAAGTCTCGCCCCATTCCGAGTCCGGTGGACGAACTTCGCCCGCGCCCCCCACCAAGGCTATAGCCCACCCGTTTTTTGGCCATTTTTCCGCTGGGGGCTTTTGGCAGCACGACCTTCGGGCGCTTATTTTTGGGCGCGGTTTTGCCCGCGGCTTAGTTTTGGCACCCCGAGGCCCCTCGCAAAGTCTCGCCCCATTCCGAGTCCGGCGGACGAACTTCGCCCGCGCCCCCCACCAAGGCTATAGCCCACCTGTTTTTTGGCCATTTTTCCGCTGGGGGGTTTTGGCACCACGACCTTCGCGCACTTATTTTTGGGCGCGGCTATGCCCGCGGCTTAGTTTTGGCACCCCGAGGCCCCTCGCAAAGTCTCGCCCCATTCCGAGTCCGGCGGACGAACTTCGCCCGCGCCCCCCACCAAGGCTATAGCCCACCCGTTTTTTGGCCATTTTTCCGCTGGGGGGTTTTGGCACCACGACCTTCGGGCGCTTATTTTTGGGTGCGGCTTTGCCCGCGGCTTAGTTTTGGCACCCCGAGGCCCCTCGCAAAGTGTCGCACCATTCCGAGTCCGGCGGACGAACTTCGCCCGCGCCCCCCACCAAGGCTATAGCCCACCCGTTTTTTGGCCATTTTTCCGCTGGGGGGTTTTGGCACCACGACCTTCGGGCGCTTATTTTTGGGCGCGGCTTTGCGCGCGGCTTATTTTTGGCACCCCGAGGCCCCTCGCAAAGTCTCGCCCCATTCCGAGTCCGGCGGACGAACTTCGCCCGCGCCCCCCACCAAGGCTATAGCCCACCCGTTTTTTGGCCATTTTTCCGCTGGGGGGTTTTGGCACCACGACCTTCGGGCGGTTATTTTTGGGTGCGGCTTTGTCCGCGGCTTAGTTTTGGCACCCCGAGGCCCCTCGCAAAGTGTCGCACCATTCCGAGTCCGGCATACGAACTTCGCCCGCGCCCCCCACCAAGGCTATAGCCCACCCGTTTTTTGGCCATTTTTCGACTGGGGGGTTTTGGCACCACGACCTTCGGGCGCTTATTTTTGGGCGCGGCTTTGCCCGCGGCTTATTTTTGGCACCCCGAGGCCCCTCGCAAAGTCTCGCCCCATTCCGAGTCCGGTGGACGAACTTCGCCCGCGCCCCCCACCAAGGCTATAGCCCACCCGTTTTTTGGCCATTTTTCCGCTGGGGGGTTTTGGCAGCACGACCTTCGGGCGCTTATTTTTGGGCGCGGTTTTGCCCGCGGCTTAGTTTTGGCACCCCGAGGCCCCTCGCAAAGTCTCGCCCCATTCCGAGTCCGGCGGACGAACTTCGCCCGCGCCCCCCACCAAGGCTATAGCCCACCTGTTTTTTGGCCATTTTTCCGCTGGGGGGTTTTGGCACCACGACCTTCGCGCACTTATTTTTGGGCGCGGCTATGCCCGCGGCTTAGTTTTGGCACCCCGAGGCCCCTCGCAAAGTCTCGCCCCATTCCGAGTCCGGCGGACGAACTTCGCCCGCGCCCCCCACCAAGGCTATAGCCCACCCGTTTTTTGGCCATTTTTCCGCTGGGGGGTTTTGGCACCACGACCTTCGGGCGCTTATTTTTGGGTGCGGCTTTGCCCGCGGCTTAGTTTTGGCACCCCGAGGCCCCTCGCAAAGTGTCGCACCATTCCGAGTCCGGCGGACGAACTTCGCCCGCGCCCCCCCACCAAGGCTATAGCCCACCCGTTTTTTGGCCATTTTTCCGCTGGGGGGTTTTGGCACCACGAACTTCGGGCGCTTATTTTTGGGCGCGGCTTTGCCCGCGGCTTATTTTTGGCACCCCGAGGCCCCTCGCAAAGTCTCGCCCCATTCCGAGTCCGGCGGACGAACTTCGCCCGCGCCCCCCACCAAGGCTATAGCCCACCCGTTTTTTGGCCATTTTTCCGCTGGGGGGTTTTGGCACCACGACCTTCGGGCACTTATTTTTGGGCGCGGCTTTGCCCGCGGCTTATTTTTGGCACCCCGAGGCCCCTCGCAAAGCCTCGCCCCATTCCGAGTCCAGCGGACGAACTTCGACCGCGCCCCCCACCAAGGCTATAGCCCACCCGTTTTTTGGCCATTTTTCCGCTGGGGGGTTTTGGCACCACGACCTTCGGGCGCTTATTTTTGGGTGCGGCTTTGCCCGCGGCTTAGTTTTGGCACCCCGAGGCCCCTCGCAAAGTGTCGCACCATTCCGAGTCCGGCATACGAACTTCGCCCGCGCCCCCCACCAAGGCTATAGCCCACCCGTTTTTTGGCCATTTTTCGACTGGGGGGTTTTGGCACCACGACCTTCGGGCGCTTATTTTTGGGCGCGGCTTTGCCCGCGGCTTATTTTTGGCACCCCGAGGCCCCTCGCAAAGTCTCGCCCCATTCCGAGTCCGGCGGACGAACTTCGCCCGCGCCCCCCACCAAGGCTATAGCCCACCCGTTTTTTGGCCATTTTTCCGCTGGGGGGTTTTGGCACCACGACCTTCGGGCGGTTATTTTTGGGCGCGGCTTTGCCCGCGGCTTAGTTTTGGCACCCCGAGGCCCCTCGCAAAGTCTCGCCCCATTCCGAGTCCGGCGGACGAACTTCGCCCGCGCCCCCCACCAAGGCTATAGCCCACCTGTTTTTTGGCCATTTTTCCGCTGGGGGGTTTTGGCACCACGACCTTCGCGCACTTATTTTTGGGCGCGGCTTTGCCCGCGGCTTAGTTTTGGCACCCCGAGGCCCCTCGCAAAGTCTCGCCCCATTCCGAGTCCGGCGGACGAACTTCGCCCGCGCCCCCCACCAAGTCTATAGCCCACCCGTTTTTTGGCAATTTTTCCGCTGGGGGGTTTTGGCACCACGACCTTCGGGCGCTTATTTTTGGGCGCGGCTTTGCCCGCGGCTTAGTTTTGGCACCCCGAGGCCCCTCGCAAAGTCTCGCCCCATTCCGAGTCCGGCGGACGAACTTCGCCCGCGCCCCCCCACCAAGTCTATAGCCGACCCCTTTTTTGGCCATTTTTCCGCTGGGGGGTTTTGGCACCACGACCTTCGGGCTCTTATTTTTGGGCACGGCTTTGCCCGCGGCATATTTTTGGCACCCCAAGGCCCCTCGCAAAGTCTCGCCCCATTCCGAGTCCGGCGGACGAACTTCGCCCGCGCCCCCCACCAAGGCTATAGCCCACCCGTTTTTTGGCCATTTTTCCGCTGGGGGTTTTGGCACCACGACCTTCGGACGCTTATTTTTGGGCTCGGCTTTGCCCGCGGCTTAGTTTTGGCACCCCGAGGCCCCTCGCAAAGTCTCTCCCCATTCCGAGTCCGGCGGACGAACTTCGCCCGCGTCCCCCACCAAGGCTATAGCCCACCCGTTTTTTGGCCATTTTTCCGCTGGGGGTTTTGGCACCACGACCTTCGGGTGCTTATTTTTGGGCGCGGCTTTGCCCGCGGCTTAGTTTTGGCACCCCGAGGCCCCTCGCAAAGTCTCGCCCCATTCCGAGTCCGGCGGACGAACTTCGCCCGCGCCCCCCACCAAGTCTATAGCCGACCCCTTTTTTGGCCATTTTTCCGCTGGGGGGTTTTGGCACCACGACCTTCGGGCTCTTATTTTTGGGCACGGCTTTGCCCGCGGCATATTTTTGGCACCCCAAGGCCCCTCGCAAAGTCTCGCCCCATTCCGAGTCCGGCGGACGAACTTCGCCCGCGCCCCCCACCAAGGCTATAGCCCACCCGTTTTTTGGCCATTTTTCCGCTGGGGGTTTTGGCAACACGACCTTCGGACGCTTATTTTTGGGCTCGGCTTTGCCCGCGGCTTAGTTTTGGCACCCCGAGGCCCCTCGCAAAGTCTCTCCCCATTCCGAGTCCGGCGGACGAACTTCGCCCGCGTCCCCCACCAAGGCTATAGCCCACCCGTTTTTTGGCCATTTTTCCGCTGGGGGTTTTGGCACCACGACCTTCGGGTGCTTATTTTTGGGCGCGGCTTTGCCCGCGGCTTAGTTTTGGCACCCCGAGGCCCCTCGCAAAGTCTCGCCCCATTCCGAGTCCGGCGGACGAACTTCGCCCGCGCCCCCCACCAAGGCTATAGCCCACCCGTTTTTTGGCCATTTTTCCGCTGGGGGGATTTGGCACCACGACCTTCGGGCGCTTATTTTTGGGCGCGGCTTTGCCCGCGGCTTAGTTTTGGCACCCCGAGGCCCCTCGCAAAGTCTCGCCCCATTCCGAGTCCGGCGGACGAACTTCCCCGCGCCCCCCACCAAGGCTATAGCCCACCCGTTTTTTTGGCCATTTTTCCGCTGGGTGTTTTGGCACCACGATCTTCGGGCGCTTATTTTTGGGCGCGGCTTTGCCCGCGGCTTAGTTTTGGCACCCCGAGGCCCCTCGCAAAGTCTCGCCCCATTCCGAGTCCGGCGGACGAACTTCGCCCGCGCCCCCCCACCAAGGCTATAGCCCACCCGTTTTTTGGCCATTTTTCCGCTGGGGGGTTTTGGCACCACGACCTTCGGCCGCTAATTTTTGGGCGCGGCTTTGCCCGCGGCTTAGTTTTGGCACCCCGAGGCCCCTCGCAAAGTCTCGCCCCATTCCGAGTCCGGCGGACGAACTTCGCCCGCGCCCCCCCACCAAGTCTATAGCCCACCCGTTTTTTGGCCATTTTTCCGCTGGGGGTTTTGGCACCACGACCTTCGGGCGCTTATTTTTGGGCGCGGCTTTGCCCGCGGCTTAGTTTTGGCACCCCGAGGCCCCTCGCAAAGTCTCGCCCCATTCCGAGTCCGGCGGACGAACTTCGCCCGCGTCCCCCACCAAGGCTATAGCCCACCCGTTTTTTGGCCATTTTTCCGCTGGGGGGTTTTGGCACCACGACCTTCGGGCGCTTATTTTTGGGCGCGGGTTTGCCCGCGGCTTATTTTTGGTACCCCGAGGCCCCTCGCAAAGTCTCGCCCCATTCCGAGTCCGGCGGACGAACTTCGCCCGCGCACCCCCACCAAGGCTATAGCCCACCCGTTTTTTGGCCATTTTTCCGCTGGGGGGTTTTGGCACCACGACCTTCGGGCGGTTATTTTTGGGCGCGGCTTTGCCCGCGGCTTAGTTTTGGCACCCCGAGGCCCCTCGCAAAGTCTCGCCCCATTCCGAGTCCGGCGGACGAACTTCGCCCGCGCCCCCCACCAAGGCTATAGCCCACCTGTTTTTTGGCCATTTTTCCGCTGGGGGGTTTTGGCACCACGACCTTCGCGCACTTATTTTTGGGCGCGGCTTTGCCCGCGGCTTAGTTTTGGCACCCCGAGGCCCCTCGCAAAGTCTCGCCCCATTCCGAGTCCGGCGGACGAACTTCGCCCGCGCCCCCCACCAAGTCTATAGCCCACCCGTTTTTTGGCAATTTTTCCGCTGGGGGGTTTTGGCACCACGACCTTCGGGCGCTTATTTTTGGGCGCGGCTTTGCCCGCGGCTTAGTTTTGGCACCCCGAGGCCCCTCGCAAAGTCTCGCCCCATTCCGAGTCCGGCGGACGAACTTCGCCCGCGCCCCCCACCAAGTCTATAGCCGACCCCTTTTTTGGCCATTTTTCCGCTGGGGGGTTTTGGCACCACGACCTTCGGGCTCTTATTTTTGGGCACGGCTTTGCCCGCGGCATATTTTTGGCACCCCAAGGCCCCTCGCAAAGTCTCGCCCCATTCCGAGTCCGGCGGACGAACTTCGCCCGCGCCCCCCCACCAACGCTATAGCCCACCCGTTTTTTGGCCATTTTTCCGCTGGGGGGTTTTGGCACCACGACCTTCGGGCGCTTATTTTTGGGCGCGGCTTTGCCCGCGGCTTATTTTTGGCACCCCGAGGCCCCTCGCAAAGTCTCGCCCCATTCCGAGTCCGGTGGACGAACTTCGCCCGCGCCCCCCACCAAGGCTATAGCCCACCCGTTTTTTGGCCATTTTTCCGCTGGGGGGTTTTGGCAGCACGACCTTCGGGCGCTTATTTTTGGGCGCGGTTTTGCCCGCGGCTTAGTTTTGGCACCCCGAGGCCCCTCGCAAAGTCTCGCCCCATTCCGAGTCCGGCGGACGAACTTCGCCCGCGCCCCCCACCAAGGCTATAGCCCACCTGTTTTTTGGCCATTTTTCCGCTGGGGGGTTTTGGCACCACGACCTTCGCGCACTTATTTTTGGGCGCGGCTATGCCCGCGGCTTAGTTTTGGCACCCCGAGGCCCCTCGCAAAGTCTCGCCCCATTCCGAGTCCGGCGGACGAACTTCGCCCGCGCCCCCCACCAAGGCTATAGCCCACCCGTTTTTTGGCCATTTTTCCGCTGGGGGGTTTTGGCACCACGACCTTCGGGCGCTTATTTTTGGGTGCGGCTTTGCCCGCGGCTTAGTTTTGGCACCCCGAGGCCCCTCGCAAAGTGTCGCACCATTCCGAGTCCGGCGGACGAACTTCGCCCGCGCCCCCCACCAAGGCTATAGCCCACCCGTTTTTTGGCCATTTTTCCGCTGGGGGGTTTTGGCACCACGACCTTCGGGCGCTTATTTTTGGGCGCGGCTTTGCCCGCGGCTTATTTTTGGCACCCCGAGGCCCCTCGCAAAGTCTCGCCCCATTCCGAGTCCGGCGGACGAACTTCGCCCGCGCCCCCCCACCAAGGCTATAGCCCACCCGTTTTTTGGCCATTTTTCCGCTGGGGGGTTTTGGCACCACGACCTTCGGGCACTTATTTTTGGGCGCGGCTTTGCCCGCGGCTTATTTTTGGCACCCCGAGGCCCCTCGCAAAGCCTCGCCCCATTCCGAGTCCAGCGGACGAACTTCGACCGCGCCCCCCACCAAGGCTATAGCCCACCCGTTTTTTGGCCATTTTTCCGCTGGGGGGTTTTGGCACCACGACCTTCGGGCGCTATTTTTGGGTGCGGCTTTGCCCGCGGCTTAGTTTTGGCACCCCGAGGCCCCTCGCAAAGTGTCGCACCATTCCGAGTCCGGCATACGAACTTCGCCCGCGCCCCCCACCAAGGCTATAGCCCACCCGTTTTTTGGCCATTTTTCGACTGGGGGGTTTTGGCACCACGACCTTCGGGCGCTTATTTTTGGGCGCGGCTTTGCCCGCGGCTTATTTTTGGCACCCCGAGGCCCCTCGCAAAGTCTCGCCCCATTCCGAGTCCGGCGGACGAACTTCGCCCGCGCCCCCCACCAAGGCTATAGCCCACCCGTTTTTTGGCCATTTTTCCGCTGGGGGGTTTTGGCACCACGACCTTTGGGCGCGGCTTTGCCCGCGGCTTAGTTTTGACACCCCTAGGCCCCTCGCAAAGTCTCAACCCATTCCGAGTCCGGCGGACGAACTTCGCCCGCGCCCCCCACCAAGGCTATAGCCCACCCGTTTTTTGGCCATTTTTCCGCTGGGGGGTTTTGGCACCACGACCTTCAGGCTCTTATTTTTGGGCGCGGCTTCGCCCGTGGCTTATTTTTGGCACCCCAAGGCCCCTCGCAAAGTCTCGCCCCATTCCGAGTCCGGCGGACGAACTTCGCCCGCGCCCCCCACCAAGGCTATAGCCGACCCGTTTTTTGGCCATTTTTCCGCTGGGGGGTTTTGGCACCACGACCTTCGGGCGCGGCTTTGCCCGCGGCTTTGTTTTGGCACCCCTAGGCCCCTCGCAAAGTCTCGCCCCATTCCGAGTCCGGCGGACGAACTTCGCCCGCGCCCCCCACCAAGGCTATAGCCCACCCGTTTTTTGGTCATTTTTCCGCTGGGGGGTTTTGGCACCACGACCTTCGGGTGCTTATTTTTGGGCGCGGCTTTGCCCGCGGCATATTTTTGGCACCCCAAGGCCCCTCGCAAAGTCTCGCCCCATTCCGAGTCCGGCGGACGAACTTCGCCCGCGCCCCCCACCAACGCTATAGCCCACCCGTTTTTTGGCCATTTTTCCGCTGGGGGGTTTTGGCACCACGACCTTCGGGCGCTTATTTTTGGGCGCGGCTTTGCCCGCGGCTTATTTTTGGCACCCCGAGGCCCCTCGCAAAGTCTCGCCCCATTCCGAGTCCGGTGGACGAACTTCGCCCGCGCCCCCCACCAAGGCTATAGCCCACCCGTTTTTTGGCCATTTTTCCGCTGGGGGGTTTTGGCAGCACGACCTTCGGGCGCTTATTTTTGGGCGCGGTTTTGCCCGCGGCTTAGTTTTTGCACCCCGAGGCCCCTCGCAAAGTCTCGCCCCATTCCGAGTCCGGCGGACGAACTTCGCCCGCGCCCCCCACCAAGGCTATAGCCCACCTGTTTTTTGGCCATTTTTCCGCTGGGGGGTTTTGGCACCACGACCTTCGCGCACTTATTTTTGGGCGCGGCTATGCCCGCGGCTTAGTTTTGGCACCCCGAGGCCCCTCGCAAAGTCTCGCCCCATTCCGAGTCCGGCGGACGAACTTCGCCCGCGCCCCCCACCAAGGCTATAGCCCACCCGTTTTTTGGCCATTTTTCCGCTGGGGGGTTTTGGCACCACGACCTTCGGGCGCTTATTTTTGGGTGCGGCTTTGCCCGCGGCTTAGTTTTGGCACCCCGAGGCCCCTCGCAAAGTGTCGCACCATTCCGAGTCCGGCGGACGAACTTCGCCCGCGCCCCCCACCAAGGCTATAGCCCACCCGTTTTTTGGCCATTTTTCCGCTGGGGGGTTTTGGCACCACGACCTTCGGGCGCTTATTTTTGGGCGCGGCTTTGCCCGCGGCTTATTTTTGGCACCCCGAGGCCCCTCGCAAAGTCTCGCCCCATTCCGAGTCCGGCGGACGAACTTCGCCCGCGCCCCCCACCAAAATTATAGCCCACCCGTTTTTTGGCCATTTTTCCGCTGGGGGGTTTTGGCACCACGACCTTCGGGCACTTATTTTTGGGCGTGGCTATGCCCGCGGCTTATTTTTGGCACCCCGAGGCCCCTCGCAAAGCCTCGCCCCATTCCGAGTCCAGCGGACGAACTTCGCCCGCGCTCCCCACCAAGGCTATAGCCCACCCGTTTTTTGGCCATTTTTCCGCTGGGGGGTTTTGGCACCACGACCTTCGGGCGCTTATTTTTGGGTGCGGCTTTGCCCGCGGCTTAGTTTTGGCACCCCGAGGCCCCTCGCAAAGTGTCGCACCATTCCGAGTCCGGCATACGAACTTCGCCCGCGCCCCCCACCAAGGCTATAGCCCACCCGTTTTTTGGCCATTTTTCGACTGGGGGGTTTTGGCACCACGACCTTCGGGCGCTTATTTTTGGGCGCGGCTTTGCCCGCGGCTTATTTTTGGCACCCCGAGGCCCCTCGCAAAGTCTCGCCCCATTCCGAGTCCGGCGGACGAACTTCGCCCGTGCCCCCCACCAAGGCTATAGCCCACCCGTTTTTTGGCCATTTTTCCGCTGGGGGGTTTTGGCACCACGACCTTTGGGCGCGGCTTTGCCCGCGGCTTAGTTTTGACACCCCTAGGCCCCTCGCAAAGTCTCAACCCATTCCGAGTCCGGCGGACGAACTTCGCCCGCGCCCCCCACCAAGGCTATAGCCCACCCGTTTTTTGGTCATTTTTCCGCTGGGGGGTTTTGGCACCACGACCTTCGGGTGCTTATTTTTGGGCGCGGCTTTGCCCGCGGCATATTTTTGGCACCCCAAGGCCCCTCGCAAAGTCTCGCCCCATTCCGAGTCCGGCGGACGAACTTCGCCCGCGCCCCCCACCAACGCTATAGCCCACCCGTTTTTTGGCCATTTTTCCGCTGGGGGGTTTTGGCACCACGACCTTCGGGCGCTTATTTTTGGGCGCGGCTTTGCGCGCGGCTTATTTTTGGCACCCCGAGGCCCCTCGCAAAGTCTCGCCCCATTCCGAGTCCGGCGGACGAACTTCGCCCGCGCCCCCCACCAAGGCTATAGCCCACCCGTTTTTTGGCCATTTTTCCGCTGGGGGGTTTTGGCACCACGACCTACGGGCGCGGCTTTGCCCGCGGCTTTGTTTTGGCACCCCTAGGCCCCTCGCAAAGTCTCGCCCAATTCCGAGTCCGGCGGACGAACTTCGCCCGCGCCCCCCACCAAGGCTATAGCCCACCCGTTTTTTGGTCATTTTTCCGCTGGGGGGTTTTGGCACCACGACCTTCGGGTGCTTATTTTTGGGCGCGGCTTTGCCCGCGGCTTAGTTTTGGCACCCCGAGGCCCCTCGCAAAGTCTCGCCCCATTCCGAGTCCGTCGGACGAACTTCGCCCGCGCCCCCCACCAAGGCTATAGCCCACCCGTTTTTTGGCCATTTTTCCGCTGGGGGGTTTTGGCACCACGACCTTCGGGCGCTTATTTTTGGGCACGGCTTTGCCCACGGCTTATTTTTGGCACCCCGAGGCCCCTCGCAAAGTCTCGCCCCTTTCCGAGTCCGGCGGACGAACTTCGCCCGCGCCCCCCACTAAGGCTATAGCCCACCCGTTTTTTGGCCATTTTTCCGCTGGGGGGTTTTGGCACCACGACCTTCGGGCGCTTATTTTTTGGGCGCGGCTTTGCCCGCGGCTCAGTTTTGGCACCCCGAGGCCCCTCGCAAAGTGTCGCACCATTCCGAGTCCGGCGGACGAACTTCGCCCGCGCCCCCCACCAAGGCTATAGCCCACCCGTTTTTTGGCCATTTTTCCACTGGGGGGTTTTGGCACCACGACCTTCGGGCGCTTATTTTTGGGCGCGGCTTTGCGCGCGGCTTATTTTTGGCACCCCGAGGCCCCTCGTAAAGTCTCGCCCCATTCCGAGTCCGGCGGACGAACTTCGCCCGCGCCCCCCACCAAGGCTATAGCCCACCCGTTTTTTGGCCATTTTTCCGCTGGGGGGTTTTGGCACCACGACCTTCGGGCGCGGCTTTGCCCGCGGCTTTGTTTTGGCACCCCTAGGCCCCTCGCAAAGCCTCGCCCCATTCCGAGTCCAGCGGACGAACTTCGCCCGCGCCCCCCACCAAGGCTATAGCCCACCCGTTTTTTGGCCATTTTTCCGCTGGGGGGTTTTGGCACCACGACCTTCAGGCTCTTATTTTTGGGCGCGGCTTCGCCCGCGGCTTATTTTTGGCACCCCAAGGCCCCTCGCAAAGTCTCGCCCCATTCCGAGTCCGGCGGACGAACTTCGCCCGCGCCCCCCACCAAGGCTATAGCCCACCCGTTTTTTGGTCATTTTTCCGCTGGGGGGTTTTGGCACCACGACCTTCGGGTGCTTATTTTTGGGTGCGGCTTTGCCCGCGGCTTAGTTTTGGCACCCCGAGGCCCCTCGCAAAGTCTCGCCCCATTCCGAGTCCGTCGGACGAACTTCGCCCGCGCCCCCCACCAAGGCTATAGCCCACCCGTTTTTTGGCCATTTTTCCGCTGGGGGGTTTTGGCACCACGACCTTCGGGCGCTTATTTTTGGGCACGGCTTTGCCCGCGGCTTATTTTTGGCACCCCGAGGCCCCTCGCAAAGTCTCTCCCCTTTCCGAGTCCGGCGGACGAACTTCGCCCGCGCCCCCCACTAAGGCTATAGCCCACCCGTTTTTTGGCCATTTTTCCGCTGGGGGGTTTTGGCACCACGACCTTCGGGCGCTTATTTTTGGGCGCGGCTTTGCCCGCGGCTCAGTTTTGGCACCCCGAGGCCCCTCGCAAAGTGTCGCACCATTCCGAGTCCGGCGGACGAACTTCGCCCGCGCCCCCCACCAAGGCTATAGCCCACCCGTTTTTTGGCCATTTTTCCACTGGGGGGTTTTGGCACCACGACCTTCGGGCGCTTATTTTTGGGCGCGGCTTTGCGCGCGGCTTATTTTTGGCACCCCGAGGCCCCTCGCAAAGTCTCGCCCCATTCCGAGTCCGGCGGACGAACTTCGCCCGCGCCCCCCACCAAGGCTATAGCCCACCCGTTTTTTGGCCATTTTTCCGCTGGGGGGTTTTGGCACCACGACCTACGGGCGCGGCTTTGCCCGCGGCTTTGTTTTGGCACCCCTAGGCCCCTCGCAAAGCTTCGCCCCATTCCGAGTCCAGCGGACGAACTTCGCCCGCGCCCCCCACCAAGGCTATAGCCCACCCGTTTTTTGGCCATTTTTCCGCTGGGGGGTTTTGGCACCACGACCTTCGGGCGCTTATTTTTGGGTGCGGCTTTGCCCGCGGCTTAGTTTTGGCACCCCGAGGCCCCTCGCAAAGTCTCGCCCCATTCCGAGTCCGGCGGACGAACTTCGCTCGCGCCCCCCACCAAGGCTATAGCCCACCCGTTTTTTGGCCATTTTTCCACTGGGGGGTTTTGGCACCACGACCTTCGGGCGCTTATTTTTGGGCGCGGCTTTGCCCGCGGCTTATTTTTGGCACCCCAAGGCCCCTCGCAAAGTCTCGCCCCATTCCGAGTCCGGCGGACGAACTTCGCCCGCGCCCCCCACCAAGGCTATAGCCCACCCGTTTTTTGGCCATTTTTCCGCTGGGGGGTTTTGGCACCACGACCTTCGGGCGCTTATTTTTGGGCGCGGCTTTGCCCACGGCTTATTTTTGGCACCCCGAGGCCGCTCGCAAAGTCTCGCCCCATTCCGAGTCCGGCGGACGAACTTCGCCTGCGCCCCCCACCAAGGCTATAGCCCACCCGTTTTTTGGCCATTTTTCCGCTGGGGGATTCTGGCACCACGACCTTCGGGCGCTTATTTTTGGGCGCGGCTTTGACCGCGGATTATTTTTTGCACCCCGAGGCCCCTCGTAAAGTCTAGCCCCATTCCGAGTCCGGCGGACGAACTTCGCCCGCGCCCCCCACCAAGGCTATAGCCCACCCGTTTTTTGGCCATTTTTCCGCTGGGGGATTTTGGCACCACGACCTTCGGGCGCTTATTTTTGGGCGCGGCTTTGCCCGCGGCTTATTTTTGGCACCCCGAGGCCCCTCGCAAAGTCTCGCCCCATTCCGAGTCCGGCGGACGAACTTCGCCCGCGCCCCCCACCAAGGCTATAGCCCACCCGTTTTTTGGCCATTTTTCCGCTGGGGGGTTTTGGCACCACGACCTTCGGGCGCTTATTTTTGGGCGCGGCTTTGCCCGCGGCTTAGTTTTGGCACCCCGAGGCCCCTCGCAAAGTCTCGCCCCATTCCGAGTCCGGCGGACGAACTTCGCCCGCGCCCCCCACCAAGGCTATAGCCCACCCGTTTTTTGGCCATTTTTCCGCTGGGGGGTTTTGGCACCACGACCTTCGGGCGCTTATTTTTGGGCGCGGCTTTGCCCGCGGCTTAGTTTTGGCACCCCGAGGCCCCTCGCAAAGTCTCGCCCCATTCCGAGTCCGGCGGACGAACTTCGCCCGCGCCCCCCACCAAGGCTATAGCCCACCCGTTTTTTGGCCAATTTTCCGCTGGGGGATTTTGGCACCACGACCTTCGGGCGCTTATTTTTGGGCGCGGCTTTGACCGCGGATTATTTTTTGCACCCCGAGGCCCCTCGCAAAGTCTCGCCCCATTCCGAGTCCGGCGGACGAACTTCGCCCGCGCCCCCCACCAAGGCTATAGCCCACCGGTTTTTTGGCCATTTTTCCGCTGGGGGATTTTGGCACCACGACCTTCGGGCGCTTATTTTTGGGTGCGGCTTTGCCCGCGGCTTAGTTTTGGCACCCCAAGGCCCCTCGCAAAGTCTCGCCCCATTCCGAGTCCGGCGGACGAACTTCGCTCGCGCCCCCCACCAAGGCTATAGCCCACCCGTTTTTTGGCCATTTTTCCACTGGGGGGTTTTGGCACCACGACCTTCGGGCGCTTATTTTTGGGCGCGGCTTTGCCCGCGGCTTATTTTTGGCACCCCAAGGCCCCTCGCAAAGTCTCGCCCCATTCCGAGTCCGGCGGACGAACTTCGCCCGCGCCCCCCACCAAGGCTATAGCCCACCCGTTTTTTTGGCCATTTTTCCGCTGGGGGGTTTTGGCACCACGACCTTCGGGCGCTTATTTTTGGGCGCGGCTTTGCCCACGGCTTATTTTTGGCACCCCGAGGCCGCTCGCAAAGTCTCGCCCCATTCCGAGTCCGGCGGACGAACTTCGCCTGCGCCCCCCCACCAAGGCTATAGCCCACCCGTTTTTTGGCCATTTTTCCGCTGGGGGATTTTGGCACCACGACCTTCGGGCGCTTATTTTTGGGCGCGGCTTTGCCCGCGGATTATTTTTTGCACCCCGAGGCCCCTCGCAAAGTCTTGCCGCATTCCGAGTCCGGCGGACGAACTTCGCCCGCGCCCCCCCACCAAGGCTATAGCCCACCCGTTTTTTGGCCATTTTTCCGCTGGGGGGTTTTGGCACCACGACCTTCGGGCGCTTATTTTTGGGCGCGGCTTTGACCGCGGATTATTTTTTGCACCCCGAGGCCCCTCGCAAAGTCTCGCCCCATTCCGAGTCCGGCGGACGAACTTCGCCCGCGCCCCCCACCAAGGCTATAGCCCACCCGTTTTTTGGCCATTTTTCCGCTGGGGGGTTTTGGCACCACGACCTTCGGGCGCTTATTTTTGGGCGCGGCTTTGCCCGCGGCTTATTTTTGGCACCCCGAGGCCCCTCGCAAAGTCTCGCCCCATTCCGAGTCCGGCGGACGAACTTCGCCCGCGCCCCCCACCAAGGCTATAGCCCACCCGTTTTTTGGCCATTTTTCCGCTGGGGGGTTTTGGCACCACGACCTTCGGGCGCTTATTTTTGGGCGCGGCTTTGCCCGCGGCTTAGTTTTGGCACCCCGAGGCCCCTCGCAAAGTCTCGCCCCATTCCGAGTCCGGCGGACGAACTTCGCCCGCGCCCCCCACCAAGGCTATAGCCCACCCGTTTTTTGGCCAATTTTCCGCTGGGGGATTTTGGCACCACGACCTTCGGGCGCTTATTTTTGGGCGCGGCTTTGACCGCGGATTATTTTTTGCACCCCGAGGCCCCTCGCAATGTCTCGCCCCATTCCGAGTCCGGCGGACGAACTTCGCCCGCGCCCCCCACCAAGGCTATAGCCCACCGGTTTTTTGGCCATTTTTCCGCTGGGGGATTTTGGCACAACGACCTTCGGGCGCTTATTTTTGGGCGCGGCTTTGACCGCGGATTATTTTTTGCACCCCGAGGCCCCTCGCAAAGTCTCGCCCCATTCCGAGTCCGGCGGACAAACTTCGCCCGCGCCCCCCACCAAGGCTATAGCCCACCCGTTTTTTGGCCATTTTTCCGCTGGGGGGTTTTGGCACCACGACCTTCGGGCGCTTATTTTTGGGCGCGGCTTTGCCCGCGGCTTATTTTTGGCACCCCGAGGCCCCTCGCAAAGTCTCGCCCATTCCGAGTCCGGCGGACGAACTTCGCCCGCGCCCCCCACCAAGGCTATAGCCCACCCGTTTTTTGGCCATTTTTCCGCTGGGGGGTTTTGGCACCACGACCTTCGGGCGCTTATTTTTGGGCGCGGCTTTGCCCGCGGCTTAGTTTTAGCACCCCGAGGCCCCTCGCAAAGTCTCGCCCCATTCCGAGTCCGGCGGACGAACTTCGCCCGCGCCCCCCACCAAGGCTATAGCCCACCCGTTTTTTGGCCATTTTTCCGCTGGGGGGTTTTGGCACCACGACCTTCGGGCGCTAATTTTTGGGCGCGGCTTTGCCCGCGACTTATTTTTGGCACCCCGAGGCCCCACGCAAAGTCTCGCCCCATTCCGAGTCCGGCGTACGAACTTCGCCCGCGCCCCCCACCAAGGCTATAGCCCACCCGTTTTTTGGCCATTTTTCCGCTGGGGGTTTTTGGCACCACGACCTTCGGGCGCTTATTTTTGGGCGCGGCTTTGCCCGCGGCTTAGTTTTGGCACCCCGAGGCCCCTTGCAAAGTCTCGCCCCATTCCGAGTCCGGCGGACGAACTTCGCCCGCGCCCCCCACCAAGGCTATAGCCCACCCGTTTTTTGGCCATTTTTCCGCTGGGGGGTTTTGGCACCACGACCTTCGGGCGCTTATTTTTGGGCACGGCTTTGCCCGCGGGTTATTTTTGGCACCCCGAGGCCCCTCGCAAAGTGTCGCCCCTTTCCGAGTCCGGCGGACGAACTTCGCCCGCGCCCCCCACCAAGGCTATAGCCCACCCGTTTTTTGGCCATTTTTCCGCTGGGGGGTTTTGGCACCACGACCTTCGGGCGCTTATTTTTGGGCGCGGCTTTGCCTGCGGCTTATTTTTGCCCCCTGAGGCCCCTCGCAAAGTCTCGCCCCATTCCGAGTCCGGCGGACGAACTTCGCCCGCGCCCCCCACCAAGGCTATAGCCCACCCGTTTTTTGGCCATTTTTCCGCTGGGGGGTTTTGGCACCACGACCTTCGGGCGGTTATTTTTGGGCGCTGCTTTGCCCGCGGCTTATTTTTGGCACCCCGAGGCCGATCGCAAAGTCTCGCCCCATTCCGAGTCCGGCGGACGAACTTCGCCCGCGCCCCCCACCAAGGCTATAGCCCACCCGTTTTTTGGCCATTTTTCCGCTGGGGGATTTTGGCACCACGACCTTCGGGCGCTTATTTTTGGGCGCGGCTTTGACCGCGGATTATTTTTTGCACCCCGAGGCCCTTCGCAAAGTCTCGCCCCATTCCGAGTCCGGCGGACGAACTTCGCCCACGCCCCCCACCAAGGCTATAGCCCACCCGTTTTTTGGCCATTTTTGCGCTGGGGGGTTTCGGCACCACGACCTTCGGGCGCTTATTTTTGGGCGCGGCTTTGCCCGCGGCTTATTTTTGGCACCCCGAGGCCCCTCGCAAAGTCTCGCCCCATTCCGAGTCCGGCGGACGAACTTCGCCCGCGCCCCCCACCAAGGCTATAGCCCACCCGTTTTTTGGCCATTTTTCCGCTGGGGGGTTTTGGCACCACGACCTTCGGGCGCTTATTTTTGGGCGCGGCTTTGCCCGCGGCTTAGTTTTGGCACCCCGAGGCCCCTCACAAAGTCTCGCCCCATTCCGAGTCCGGCGGACGAACTTCGCCCGCGCCCCCCACCAAGGCTATAGCCCACCCGTTTTTTGGCCATTTTTCCGCTGGGGGGTTTTGGCACCACGACCTTCGGGGGCTTATTTTTGGGCGCGGCTTTGCCCGCGGCTTATTTTTGGCACCCCGAGGCCCCACGCAAAGTCTCGCCCCATTCCGAGTCCGGCGTACGAACTTCGCCCGCGCCCCCCACCAAGGCTATAGTCCACCCGTTTTTTGGCCATTTTTCCGCTGGGGGTTTTTGGCACCACGACCTTCGGGCGCTTATTTTTGGGCGCGGCTTTGCCCGCGGATTATTTTTTGCACCCCGAGGCCCCTCGCAAAGTCTCGCCCCATTCCGAGTCCGGCGGACGAACTTCGCCCGCGCCCCCCACCAAGGCTATAGCCCACCCGTTTTTTGGCCATTTTTCCGCTGGGGGATTTGGCACCACGACCTTCGGGCGCTTATTTTTGGGCGCGGCTTTGTCCGCGGCTTATTTTTGGCACCCCGAGGCCCCTCGCAAAGTCTCGCCCCATTCCGAGTCCGGCGGACGAACTTCGCCCGCGCCCCCCACCAAGGCTATAGCCCACCCGTTTTTTGGCCATTTTTCCGCTGGGGGGTTTTGGCACCACGACCTTCGGGCGCGGCTTTGCCCGCGGATTATTTTTTGCACCCCGAGGCCCCTCGCAAAGTCTCGCCCCATTCCGAGTCCGGCGGACGAACTTCGCCCGCGCCCCCCACCAAGGCTATAGCCCACCCGTTTTTTGGCCATTTTTGCGCTGGGGGGTTTCGGCACCACGACCTTCGGGCGCTTATTTTTGGGCGCGGCTTTGCCCGCGGCTTATTTTTGGCACCCCGAGGCCCCTCGCAAAGTCTCGCCCCATTCCGAGTCCGGCGGACGAACTTCGCCCGCGCCCCCCACCAAGGCTATAGCCCACCCGTTTTTTGGCCATTTTTCCGCTGGGGGGTTTTGGCACCACGACCTTCGGGCGCTTATTTTTGGGCACGGCTTTGCCCGCGGGTTATTTTTGGCACCCCGAGGCCCCTCGCAAAGTGTCGCCCCTTTCCGAGTCCGGCGGACGAACTTCGCCCGCGCCCCCCACCAAGGCTATAGCCCACCCGTTTTTTGGCCATTTTTCCGCTGGGGGGTTTTGGCACCACGACCTTCGGGCGCTTATTTTTGGGCGCGGCTTTGCCTAAGGCTTATTTTTGCCCCCTGAGGCCCCTCGCAAAGTCTCGCCCCATTCCGAGTCCGGCGGACGAACTTCGCCCGCGCCCCCCACCAAGGCTATAGCCCACCCGTTTTTTGGCCATTTTTCCGCTGGGGGGTTTTGGCACCACGACCTTCGGGCGGTTATTTTTGGGCGCGGCTTTGCCCGCGGCTTATTTTTGGCACCCCGAGGCCGCTCGCAAAGTCTCGCCCCATTCCGAGTCCGGCGGACGAACTTCGCCCGCGCCCCCCACCAAGGCTATAGCCCACCCGTTTTTTGGCCATTTTTCCGCTGGGGGATTTTGGCACCACGACCTTCGGGCGCTTATTTTTGGGCGCGGCTTTGACCGCGGATTATTTTTTGCACCCCGAGGCCCTTCGCAAAGTCTCGCCCCATTCCGAGTCCGGCGGACGAACTTCGCCCACGCCCCCCACCAAGGCTATAGCCCACCCGTTTTTTGGCCATTTTTGCGCTGGGGGGTTTCGGCACCACGACCTTCGGGCGCTTATTTTTGGGCGCGGCTTTGCCCGCGGCTTATTTTTGGCACCCCGAGGCCCCTCGCAAAGTCTCGCCCCATTCCGAGTCCGGCGGACGAACTTCGCCCGCGCCCCCCACCAAGGCTATAGCCCACCCGTTTTTTGGCCATTTTTCCGCTGGGGGGTTTTGGCACCACGACCTTCGGGCGCTTATTTTTGGGCGCGGCTTTGCCCGCGGCTTAGTTTTGGCACCCCGAGGCCCCTCACAAAGTCTCGCCCCATTCCGAGTCCGGCGGACGAACTTCGCCCGCGCCCCCCACCAAGGCTATAGCCCACCCGTTTTTTGGCCATTTTTCCGCTGGGGGGTTTTGGCACCACGACCTTCGGGGGCTTATTTTTGGGCGCGGCTTTGCCCGCGGCTTATTTTTGGCACCCCGAGGCCCCACGCAAAGTCTCGCCCCATTCCGAGTCCGGCGTACGAACTTCGCCCGCGCCCCCCACCAAGGCTATAGTCCACCCGTTTTTTGGCCATTTTTCCGCTGGGGGTTTTTGGCACCACGACCTTCGGGCGCTTATTTTTGGGCGCGGCTTTGCCCGCGGATTATTTTTTGCACCCCGAGGCCCCTCGCAAAGTCTCGCCCCATTCCGAGTCCGGCGGACGAACTTCGCCCGCGCCCCCCACCAAGGCTATAGCCCACCCGTTTTTTGGCCATTTTTCCGCTGGGGGATTTGGCACCACGACCTTCGGGCGCTTATTTTTGGGCGCGGCTTTGCCCGCGGCTTATTTTTGGCACCCCGAGGCCCCTCGCAAAGTCTCGCCCCATTCCGAGTCCGGCGGACGAACTTCGCCCGCGCCCCCCACCAAGGCTATAGCCCACCCGTTTTTTGGCCATTTTTCCGCTGGGGGGTTTTGGCACCACGACCTTCGGGCGCGGCTTTGCCCGCGGATTATTTTTTGCACCCCGAGGCCCCTCGCAAAGTCTCGCCCCATTCCGAGTCCGGCGGACGAACTTCGCCCGCGCCCCCCACCAAGGCTATAGCCCACCCGTTTTTTGGCCATTTTTGCGCTGGGGGGTTTCGGCACCACGACCTTCGGGCGCTTATTTTTGGGCGCGGCTTTGCCCGCGGCTTATTTTTGGCACCCCGAGGCCCCTCGCAAAGTCTCGCCCCATTCCGAGTCCGGCGGACGAACTTCGCCCGCGCCCCCCACCAAGGCTATAGCCCACCCGTTTTTTGGCCATTTTTCCGCTGGGGGGTTTTGGCACCACGACCTTCGGGCGCTAATTTTTGGGCGCGGCTTTGCCCGCGGATTATTTTTTGCACCCCGAGGCCCCTCGCAAAGTCTCGCCTCATTCCGAGTCCGGCGGACGAACTTCGCCCGCGCCCCCCACCAAGGCTATAGCCCACCCGTTTTTTGGCCATTTTTCCGCTGGGGGATTTGGCACCACGACCTTCGGGCACTTATTTTTGGGCGCGGCTTTGCCCGCGGCTTATTTTTGGCACCCCAAGGCCCCTCGCAAAGTCTCGCCCCATTCCGAGTCCGGCGGACGAACTTCGCCCGCGCCCCCCACCAAGGCTATAGCCCACCCGTTTTTTGGCCATTTTTCCGCTGGGGGGTTTTGGCACCACGACCTTCGGGCGCTAATTTTTGGGCGCGGCTTTGCCCGCGACTTATTTTTGGCACCCCGAGGCCCCACGCAAAGTCTCGCCCCATTCCGAGTCCGGCGTACGAACTTCGCCCGCGCCCCCCACCAAGGCTATAGCCCACCCGTTTTTTCGCCATTTTTCCGCTGGGGGTTTTTGGCACCACGACCTTCGGGCGCTTATTTTTGGGCGCGGCTTTGTCCGCGGCTTAGTTTTGGCACCCCGAGGCCCCTCGCAAAGTCTCGCCCCATTCCGAGTCCGGCGGACGAACTTCGCCCGCGCCCCCCACCAAGACTATAGCCCACCCGTTTTTTGGCCATTTTTCCGCTGGGGGGTTTTGGCACCACGACCTTCGGGCGCTTATTTTTGGGCACGGCTTTGCCCGCGGCTTATTTTTGGCACCCCGAGGCCCCTCGCAAAGTGTCGCCCCTTTCCGAGTCCGGCGGACGAACTTCGCCCGCGCCCCCCACCAAGGCTATAGCCCACCCGTTTTTTGGCCATTTTTCCGCTGGGGGGTTTTGGCACCACGACCTTCGGGCGCTTATTTTTGGGCGCGGCTTTGCCCGCGGCTTATTTTTGCCCCCCGGGGCCCCTCGCAAAGTCTCGCCCCATTCCGAGTCCGGCGGACGAACTTCGCCCGCGCCCCCCACCAAGGCTATAGCCCACCCGTTTTTTGGCCATTTTTCCGCTGGGGGGTTTTGGCACCACGACCTTCGGGCGGTTATTTTCGGGCGCGGCTTTGCCCGCGGCTTAGTTTTGGCACCCCGAGGCCGCTCGCAAAGTCTCGCCCCATTCCGAGTCCGGCGGACGAACTTCGCCCGCGCCCCCCACCAAGGCTATAGCCCACCCGTTTTTTGGCCATTTTTCCGCTGGGGGATTTTGGCACCACGACCTTCGGGCGCTTATTTTTGGGCGCGGCTTTGACCGCGGATTATTTTTTGCACCCCGAGGCCCCTCGCAAAGTCTCGCCCCATTCCGAGTCCGGCGGACGAACTTCGCCCACGCCCCCCACCAAGGCTATAGCCCACCCGTTTTTTGGCCATTTTTCCGCTGGGGGGTTTCGGCACCACGACCTTCGGGCGCTTATTTTTGGGCGCGGCTTTGCCCGCGGCTTATTTTTGCACCCCGAGGCCCCTCGCAAAGTCTCGCCCCATTCCGAGTCCGGCGGACGAACTTCGCCCGCGCCCCCCACCAAGGCTATAGCCCACCCGTTTTTTGGCCATTTTTCCGCTGGGGGGTTTTCGCACCACGACCTTCGGGGGCTTATTTTTGGGCGCGGCTTTGCCCGCGGCTTATTTTTGGCACCCCGAGGCCCCACGCAAAGTCTCGCCCCATTCCGAGTCCGGCGTACGAACTTCGCCCGCGCCCCCCACCAAGGCTATAGCCCACCCGTTTTTTGGCCATTTTTCCGCTGGGGGTTTTTGGCACCACGACCTTCGGGCGCTTATTTTTGGGCGCGGCTTTGCCCGCGGATTATTTTTTGCACCCCGATGCCCCTCGCAAAGTCTCGCCCCATTCCGAGTCCGGCGGACGAACTTCGCCCGCGCCCCCCACCAAGGCTATAGCCCACCCGTTTTTTGGCCATTTTTCCGCTGGGGTATTTGGCACCACGACCTTCGGGCGCTTATTTTTGGGCGCGGCTTTGCCCGCGGCTTATTTTTGGCACCCCGAGGCCCCTCGCAAAGTCTCGCCCCATTCCGAGTCCGGTGGACGAACTTCGCCCGCGCCCCCCACCAAGGCTATAGCCCACCCGTTTTTTGGCCATTTTTCCGCTGGGGGGTTTTGGCACCACGACCTTCGGGCGGTTATTTTCGGGCGCGGCTTTGCCCGCGGCTTATTTTTGGCACCCCCGAGGCCGCTCGCAAAGTCTCGCCCCATTCCGAGTCCGGCGGACGAACTTCGCCCGCGCCCCCCACCAAGGCTATAGCCCACCCGTTTTTTGGCCATTTTTCCGCTGGGGGATTTTGGCACCACGACCTTCGGGCGCTTATTTTTGGGCGCGGCTTTGACCGCGGATTATTTTTTGCACCCCGAGGCCCCTCGCAAAGTCTCGCCCCATTCCGAGTCCGGCGGACGAACTTCGCCCACGCCCCCCACCAAGGCTATAGCCCACCCGTTTTTTGGCCATTTTTCCGCTGGGGGGTTTCGGCACCACGACCTTCGGGCCCTTATTTTTGGGCGCGGCTTTGCCCGCGGCTTATTTTTGCACCCCGAGGCCCCTCGCAAAGTCTCGCCCCATTCCGAGTCCGGCGGACGAACTTCGCCCGCGCCCCCCACCAAGGCTATAGCCCACCCGTTTTTTGGCCATTTTTCCGCTGGGGGGTTTTGGCACCACGACCTTCGGGGGCTTATTTTTGGGCGCGGCTTTGCCCGCGGCTTATTTTTGGCACCCCGAGGCCCCACGCAAAGTCTCGCCCCATTCCGAGTCCGGCGTACGAACTTCGCCCGCGCCCCCCACCAAGGCTATAGCCCACCCGTTTTTTGGCCATTTTTCCGCTGGGGGTTTTTGGCACCACGACCTTCGGGCGCTTATTTTTGGGAGCGGCTTTGCCCGCGGATTATTTTTTGCACCCCGATGCCCCTCGCAAAGTCTCGCCCCATTCCGAGTCCGGCGGACGAACTTCGCCCGCGCCCCCCACCAAGGCTATAGCCCCACCCGTTTTTTGGCCATTTTTCCGCTGGGGTATTTGGCACCACGACCTTCGGGCGCTTATTTTTGGGCGCGGCTTTGCCCGCGGCTTATTTTTGGCACCCCGAGGCCCCTCGCAAAGTCTCGCCCCATTCCGAGTCCGGTGGACGAACTTCGCCCGCGCCCCCCACCAAGTCTATAGCCCACCCGTTTTTTGGCCATTTTTCCGCTGGGGGGTTTTGGCACCACGACCTTCGGGCGGTTATTTTCGGGCGCGGCTTTGCCCGCGGCTTATTTTTGGCACCCCGAGGCCGCTCGCAAAGTCTCGCCCCATTCCGAGTCCGGCGGACGAACTTCGCCCGCCGCCCCCCCACCAAGGCTATAGCCCACCCGTTTTTTGGCCATTTTTCCGCTGGGGGATTTTGGCACCACGACCTTCGGGTGCTTATTTTTGGGCGCGGCTTTGACCGCGGATTATTTTTTGCACCCTGAGGCCCCTCGCAAAGTCTCGCCCCATTCCGAGTCCGGCGGACGAACTTCGCCCACGCCCCCCACCAAGGCTATAGCCCACCCGTTTTTTGGCCATTTTTTCCGCTGGGGGTTTCGGCACCACGACCTTCGGGCGCTTATTTTTGGGCGCGGCTTTGCCCGCGGCTTATTTTTGCACCCCGAGGCCCCTCGCAAAGTCTCGCCCCATTCCGAGTCCGGCGGACGAACTTCGCCCGCGCCCCCCACCAAGGCTATAGCCCACCCGTTTTTTGGCCATTTTTCCGCTGGGGGGTTTTGGCACCACGACCTTCGGGGGCTTATTTTTGGGGCGCTGGCTTTGCCCGCGGCTTATTTTTGGCACCCCGAGGCCCCACGCAAAGTCTCGCCCCATTCCGAGTCCGGCGTACGAACTTCGCCCGCGCCCCCCACCAAGGCTATAGCCCACCCATTTTTTGGCCATTTTTCCGCTGGGGGGTTTTGGCACCACGACCTTCGGGCGCTTATTTTTGGGGGCGGCTTTGCCCGCGGCTTAGTTTTGGCACCCCCGAGGCCCCTCGCAAAGTCTCGCCCCATTCCGAGTCCGGCGGACGAACTTCGCCCGCGCCCCCCCACCAAGGCTATAGCCCACCCGTTTTTTGGCCATTTTTCCGCTGGGGGATTTTGGCACCACGACCTTCGGGCGCTTATTTTTGGGCGCGGCTTTGCCCGCGGCTTATTTTTGGCACCCCGAGGCCCCTCACAAAGTCTCGCCCCATTCCGAGTCCGGCGGACGAACTTCGCCCGCGCCCCCCCACCAAGGCTATAGCCCACCCGTTTTTTGGCCATTTTTCCGCTGGGGGGTTTTGGCACCACGACCTTCGGGCGCTTATTTTTGGGCGCGGCTTTGACCGCGGATTATTTTTTGCACCCCGAGGCCCCTCGCAAAGTCTCGCCCCATTCCGAGTCCGGCGGACGAACTTCGCCCGCGCCCCCCACCAAGGCTATAGCCCACCCGTTTTTTGGCCATTTTTCCGCTGGGGGGTTTTGGCACCACGACCTTCGGGCGCTTATTTTTGGGCGCGGCTTTGCCCGCGGCTTATTTTTGGCACCACCGAGGCCCCTCGCAAAGTCTCGCCCCATTCCGAGTCCGGCGGACGAACTTCGCCCGCGCCCCCCACCAAGGCTATAGCCCACCCGTTTTTTGGCCATTTTTCCGCTGGGGGGTTTTGGCACCACGACCTTCGGGCGCTTATTTTTGGGCGCGGCTTTGCCCGCGGCTTAGTTTTGGCACCCCGAGGCCCCTCGCAAAGTCTCGCCCCATTCCGAGTCCGGCGGACGAACTTCGCCCGCAGCCCCCCACCAAGGCTATAGCCCACCCGTTTTTTGGCCAATTTTCCGCTGGGGGATTTTGGCACCACGACCTTCGGGCGCTTATTTTTGGGCGCGGCTTTGACCGCGGATTATTTTTTGCACCCCGAGGCCCCTCGCAATGTCCTCGCCCCATTCCGAGTCCGGCGGACGAACTTCGCCCGCGCCCCCCACCAAGGCTATAGCCCACCGTTTTTTGGCCATTTTTCCGCTGGGGGATTTTGGCACAACGACCTTCGGGCGCTTATTTTTGGGCGCGGCTTTGACCGCGGATTATTTTTTGCACCCCGAGGCCCCTCGCAAAGTCTCGCCCATTCCGAGTCCGGCGGACAAACTTCGCCCGCGCCCCCCACCAAGGCTATAGCCCACCCGTTTTTTGGCCATTTTTCCGCTGGGGGGTTTTGGCACCACGACCTTCGGGCGCTTATTTTTGGGCGCGGCTTTGCCCGCGGCTTATTTTTGGCACCCCGAGGCCCCTCGCAAAGTCCTCGCCCATTCCGAGTCCGGCGGACGAACTTCGCCCGCGCCCCCCACCAAGGCTATAGCCCACCCGTTTTTTGGCCATTTTTCCGCTGGGGGGTTTTGGCACCACGACCTTCGGGCGCTAATTTTTGGGCGCGGCTTTGCCCGCGACTTATTTTTGGCACCCCGAGGCCCCACGCAAAGTCTCGCCCCATTCCGAGTCCGGCGTACGAACTTCGCCCGCGCCCCCCCACCAAGGCTATAGCCCACCCGTTTTTTGGCCATTTTTCCGCTGGGGGTTTTTGGCACCACGACCTTCGGGCGCTTATTTTTGGCGCGGCTTTGCCCCGCGGCTTAGTTTTGGCACCCCGAGGCCCCTTGCAAAGTCTCGCCCCATTCCGAGTCCGGCGGACGAACTTCGCCCGCGCCCCCCACCAAGGCTATAGCCCACCCGTTTTTTGGCCATTTTTCCGCTGGGGGGTTTTGGCACCACGACCTTCGGGCGCTTATTTTTGGGCGCGGCTTTGCCTGCGGCTTATTTTTGCCCCCTGAGGCCCCTCGCAAAGTCTCGCCCCATTCCGAGTCCGGCGGACGAACTTCGCCCGCGCCCCCCCACCAAGGCTATAGCCCACCCGTTTTTTGGCCATTTTTCCGCTGGGGGGTTTTGGCACCACGACCTTCGGGCGGTTATTTTTGGGCGCGGCTTTGCCCGCGGCTTATTTTTGGCACCCCGAGGCCGCTCGCAAAGTCTCGCCCCATTCCGAGTCCGGCGGACGAACTTCGCCCGCGCCCCCCACCAAGGCTATAGCCCACCCGTTTTTTGGCCATTTTTGCGCTGGGGGGTTTCGGCACCACGACCTTCGGGCGCTTATTTTTGGGCGCAGGCTTTGCCCGCGGCTTATTTTTGGCACCCCGAGGCCCCTCGCAAAGTCTCGCCCCATTCCGAGTCCGGCGGACGAACTTCGCCCGCGCCCCCCACCAAGGCTATAGCCCACCCGTTTTTTGGCCATTTTTGCGCTGGGGGGTTTCGGCACCACGACCTTCGGGCGCTTATTTTTGGCGCGGCTTTGCCCGCGGCTTATTTTTGGCACCCCGAGGCCCCTCGCAAAGTCTCGCCCCATTCCGAGTCCGGCGGACGAACTTCGCCCGCGCCCCCCACCAAGGCTATAACCCACCCGTTTTTTGGCCATTTTTCCGCTGGGGGGTTTTGGCACCACGACCTTCGGGCGCTTATTTTTGGGCGCGGCTTTGCCCGCGGCTTAGTTTTGGCACCCCGAGGCCCCTCACAAAGTCTCGCCCCATTCCGAGTCCGGCGGACGAACTTCGCCCGCGCCCCCCACCAAGGCTATAGCCCACCCGTTTTTTGGCCAT